>OX235275.1:13594516-13808869 GCA_944472155.2 Trichobilharzia szidati
TGCCTTCTCAAAGTCTAGAAAGATCACATGGACAGGAACATTCACATCCCAGCATGATGTCCAGTCGCCCCAAGCTGATAATAAGTTAGTGACGCAGGATCGCCCTTTCCTGAAACCGTGTTGGGCTTCATGGAGTATTTTAGACCTATCCAGATATTCCCTGATGTGATCATCAATAATACTTTCCAGCACTTTCGATACCACTGGGAGTAGAGCTACTGGTCTATAACTGGTGGGATTTTGCCTATCCCCACCCTTGAAGATCGGAGAAAGGATGCTTCTTTTCCATTCCTTTGGCGGTTTCCCCGATTCCATGGAGTGTTGGAACAAGTCGCATAAAGGCCTACAGAGAGCTTCGGCGCACTGTTTCAGAACAGATGGCCTGATGTCATCACAACCTGGGGACTTCCCAGGTATGAGTCGCTGCAGCTTTCTCAGTACTATTGCAGGGTTTATTTGGGGGTGGCTATTTGGTCTTCCTCCTGTGAAATAGTCATGCCACCATTTTGGTCCGCAACGATAATACCCACATTGCTATTTAGCTGTTTGGCGAAGGCTAAACTAAATGTTTCAGCCATCTCCAGACTAGTGAGATATTGACCGTTTTGGCCTACTAAGGCGCACGCCCTCTGGTTGGTTGGTTTCCTTTCCGACATGAATCGGTACAAATTCTTCGGGTTTGCCAGGAGTTTTTTAGCAAGGTTAGACTGGAATAACCTCCTGTCCCTCTTGACTCTTGCATTGCACCGGTTCCTGACTTCCAGGTATGCATCATGGTCGATCTGGCTTTCAGATGCGCGCCACGTAAACCAAGCCTTCCGCTTTGCTTGCAGAATATGCTGCGTGCCTCTCTTTAACCATGATGATTTTCTTTTTGGCTGTGCTGTGACTAAAGGGACGGTATCCGAGATCGCTGTATGAATAGTCTTTTTTACCGCTTCCCAGTGTTCATCCACAGACAGCTCATCCCATGCTAAGGGCCAGTCTACATCGGACAAGAGCCTCCGCATTTCAGCATAGTCAGCCTTGCTATAACACAGACATGGTTGCGTAGCGTCCCACTGCAAGTGCTCACGGAGAACGAGGTCGAAACCTATGACTGCATGGTCACTACTTCCTAGAGGAGTCATGATCTGGACCTTCTCGACAAGTAGTTGGTCACTAGTTAGAATGTAGTCTAGTTTTGATGACTTTCCACTAGGGCCCCACCTAGTGTCGTCTCCAACGTCCTCAGTCAGTCCCGCGTTCCGAATAGCTTGCAGTAGATTTCGGCCGAATTTTCCCTTAGCATACCCCGAGCCAAGGTTCAGTGATGGGGCATTGAAATCTCCAGCAATGGTGATTTGGTCATAGCCCAAGTCTCGTATCCCTGTGATAGTGCTGAGCAGTAGCTGATTGTGCTCTGCCCCACAGGTGGGAGATCGGTAGATGCCACCAAGTAAATGCTTGGTGTGGCCTACGGTGAAATGACACCATATGGAGTCTGGGAGTTCAATAAGTGGTGGGTCCGTTGCGCGAACACATTTAAGTTGCCTATCAAAGTATATGGCAACTCCCCCTCCTTCCTTATTATCCCTGTCTCTCCTGACCAAAACCATATCACCTATACTGATTTCATTATCGGCGATAGTGGGGGTTAGCCATGTTTCGGTGAGAATGATCATTTTCAGTTGTAGGTGTGCTTGGAGATTTCGGAGTTCACCTATTTTTCCTCTCAGCCCCCTCACATTGCTATATAGGCAGCTGACAGTGAGTCTTACAACCTCAGCGTGTTGTGGGGTAGTTGACGTGAAGCTACCTGCTGGTAGGGAACTTAGTGTTGGGACTAATTGGCCAGTTCCGATGGAACCGGCCCGTTGTGGTTTTTTCCCTTGGATTTAGGCAGGACACTTGGGTGACACAGGCTGTTATTCTCAGAACTGCATCGCTCGAGTGTCACTGAAGCTTGGGGACGTATTAAAGCCTCCGTTTGCTGCCTCCTTATGGTTCGAGGTCTGCTTTCGCAACATCGGATGTGTCCTCCCAATTTTCCCTTGATCTCATACCGCCGTCGAAGTGCTATGGCCAACTGCTCTGGGGAGTTGAATGTGACACTTAGCAGCTTTGGGGAGCTAATCAGTGTGAGATGAGCGGGACGAGGTAGCCGGTGAACGGAGATGGCTCCAGAAGCGCCAAGGGCCATCTGAGACGACAGCCATCTCCACTGCTGTACGTCATGCATGTGTTTTTCACAGGCAGTGCCAGTTTCCAGCTCCGGAACACCGTGTACCACCATACAGGTAGAAGAAAAAAGTTCCGGTGACTCCCTCGCCATTTGTCTGACAGCCCATGGTCTGTCTTGTCTCACCCTTATGTTAGAGCTTCTGTCGATGGCTAGTACCTGAGCCATCAATAGTACCTTTTCGGCCTCTTCGGCAGAGTCCAGTGTAACCCGTAATGGGGGTGGCTTACCTTGAGGTGTGTGGACACCCCTGTACAGCCTGCACAATTTCACTGAACTAATATTCAGACCTAGTTTATTGCACAGGTTGGACCACTGTTCCTGATCAAACAGGGCCCGCTGTTCAAGCAAGCTGTCCTTGCTCACAGGTACGTTAAAGAGGATGAGCGAATTAGACCGATTAACATCAGACTTAGGTTTGCCCTTTAACTTCTCGTATTCCTTTGCAGCATCAGCAACTTTAGGCTTCATCGGGTTCTGGCCAGCCTTTATTGTGTTGCCAAGCTTGCTTGTGGATGCAAGTGGTGCTTCTCTAACTCTATCTTTCCTTGATTTTTTAGGTCCAACCTTATGAATCTTCACCTTGTGAAAATTGGCATTTTCGGTCAGTAGGACTGGAGTGTCCTTCTTACTGTCTGTGCCAAGTTTTGGCAATGTGATGTTAGCAGGTGGGGAGTTACATAAGGCCGTGTTGGGACACAAGGGCGGCGTGTTGTTTCTACCATCCGCAGACACGCTCTGTGTGACTATGCCAGGGCGACAGAGTGGACAGATGTACCAAAACCACGGGCACGGGTTATTTCTCATAAACTCGTAGTATGATTTCGGTACCTCTTTGTCGCAACGGCAGTGCACCCACCGTTTGCAAAAATTGCATTCGAAAGCTAAGTCAGCTTTAGAAACAATGATATTGCACGCCTGGCACTCGTCTCCCTTACTTGGTGACGCCTTCGAGGTCTTATGACGTCTTGAGCGTTTCCTTTTAGGTTTGTTGTACTTCACACATTGGCTTTCAGTTGGTGCAGGTGTAGTATCCTGTCCTACTAGTATTGCCTGGGCCGTTTCAGTACTAGACTGTGGCAATGTAGGCGTAGTATCAGAATAGAGTAGACCTACACGAGTCTTTAGGATGGGTATGCGACTTGGGGTTGGTGTCTCTGGGTTTTTGCCTTCTCTGGCTGAAGCCCTTGTGACTACAGAGTAAGGTGTTTTGGTGCCATTTCTAAGGTTACTTTCTACTGCCATATTAACTATCGCTAAAACTTTTGCTGTATTAGAATAAGAGTGCAACAGTATCTACCCACAAGAACAAGAATAAGACTGAAAAAGTACAAGACAAGGAAAAGAAAAGGTTTTCGACTTTACCTAGTACATTCTGGATTATCGGCTTCACAGCAATCACGTGGTAGACCAACAAGTCTTGTTTATCTGAACGAGTGAGGAAGATGCTGCTACAAAAATAGCACCTGAAGCTTTGGCAGTAGTTCGAGACAGCTGGACTTACCACACAGAGATTCGACATGTAAGTAATGGTTGAATTTAATTCACCGGCTAGGAAGATCAGGTTTCCCAAGCGGATAATTCACAAAATAGGTATATTCCGGTTAGAGAGGAAAAAGCACGTCGTATTCAAGGAGTCGGTTCCAAGAGTTTACTACTCGGTGTGAGAACCAGTATTCAACAGCAGTATGATTTCTTCTTGGCTTTTGAACTCTCCTGCTATGTCCTCTAAGGTGTTCTGACCTGGTTGGAAGGAAAAGAGAGAATACGTCAGGTCCGTAGTCATTATTTAAAATTTTAAACATTGTGATTAAATCTCCTCTCTGCCTATGGTATGACATGGAGGAGAGATTTAAACTGTCTAGTCTTTCCTCATATGATAAGTTAGTCATGCTGAGAACCATCGGTGTTGCCTTCCTTTGAACCCTTTCTAGAATGTGCGAGTCCCCTTCAAGACAAGGACTGGCTGCCTGGGTACAGTTTTCCAGTCTCGACCTCACCAGAGATGTATATGAGGAGGCGAACATATCTCTGGTGATTCTAGTAAAGGCTCTTCAAATCTCCCATTGGGATCTGAAACTACGTGCAGCCACCATGCGATAGTGTGCTGTAGTTTTCAAGTCGTGAATTACTATGACACATGAGTCCAAGTGAGTCTGAACTGACGGAAGTGTTATTCCTTCTAGTTCGTGGGAGCTGATGCTTATTTGTCCGATGCGCATGGTCGCACATTTTGTCACATTGATCGGGAGTATCCATTCTATGGACCACTCTGACAATTTGTTGAGGTCCTCTTGCAACGTGAATATATCAATTTTTCCCTTCAGCTCTCTCTAAATTTCTAAGTCATCTGCGTATAGGACCATAGGGGAGTCGGTGAGCAGAGATAACTCATTGATGTACAAAATAAATAGGAGAGGTCCGAGTACCGTGCCTTGTGACACTCTGCTGTCCAGGAGGAGAGTCTCGAGTTGATCCTAGCCTTCTGCCTCCTATCTATGAGGAATTCCCTGAGCCAGTTGAGGATACTCCCTTTGATACCAAGACTTTCCAACTTCATGAGTAGTCTTTTGTCAGGTACTTTATCAAAGGCTTTGCCGAAGTCTATGAAGACGACGTCGATGGGTCTTCTGTTGTCCCTTGATTTGACCCAGCTTTCTCTCGCAGTGAGGAAACTTGACAGTCATGAGAGGTTTCGTCGGAAGTCATGCTGTGTCCTGGAAAACACTTTGTTGTTTCCCAGATATACCACGATGCTTTTCTTGACTGTTCTTTCCATTGTCTTGATTGAAGTGTTGGCGAGACTAATAGGCCTGTAATTTGAGGGGCATTGTCTTGATCCTCCTTTGTGGATGGGGGTCACTATGGCGTCTTTCCAGTCACGCGGTAACACTCCATTTAGGAGAGATAGCTTGAAGATCATGGTCAAAGGGCCGGCTATGTGAGCTGATAGCTCCTTGAGAAGCCTTGGATGAAGATTATCAGGACCCTTTGATTTCCCTGCATCTAGTTTCATTAGGCAGTTGAGCACGATGCCCTGGTCGATGTCAACGGAATCTGTCCCATATTCCTCTGATACAGCCAGAGCTGGTACTATAGGGAATGATGACTCCTATGTAAAGTTAGGTTAGGGACACCATTGAATGTTTTATTCCTGAAGTTCATGTATGCGGAAATCTTTATTATTTTTTTATTTTGATTGCAGCTTGATGGCACACCGTATTTTCAGTACAAGTATGGCATTTTCAGCATGGATATCAGTAGCCCAAATTTTTGGAGGCCGACCATAGATATCGGGTGTGCGTCGGCAGGGGATCGAACCTTGGACCATGTGCATGGTCGGCGAGAGTCCTAACCACTGTGCCACCGACAGTTTGACACAATAATAATAAAACAACATATGGGATAAAAAGTAAAAATATGGGTAGAGAGTGAATAAAGAACTTCATCTGGGGGAAAGCAGTCATATGTAACAAGTTCAAACAGTATTCCTGAATTATTGTCAGAGAGGAAAGAAAGAGGGAAATCGTAGTACGTTCGCCATAGATTACAATTCTTGGCCAAATTCGATAACGTTTAGAGCCACCGATTCGAGCTCTCTCTTGGACTCCAGCCAGGGAGTCGTGACGCACCAACCGATGCTAACATAAGACAGATATTGAGTGTGTCGAAACACACGCCGCAGGACTTCAGGATTACTCATGAAATGATACCATCGAAGACAAACAATCCTACGGATACAGCGATAATCGAATACGCAGAGTTGCCACACATCCTCAGCTCGGAGAGGCCAGATTTCACAGGCGTGAAGCGAAATCACGCGCCAAAGTACTGTTAACCCGAGCTTTGACAGGCAGGCTAACGTCGCAACGGCTCCAGAGGTGGCTCAAGTTGACGTATGCCACCCTAGCTTTCTTGATACGGTTAGAAATCTCATCCATCATGCCCCACCAGCACTCACACAACTACCCAGATACACGAACTTATCGATAACTTCAAGCTGTTTGCCTGCCAGAATGAGTGCAGGTACGGGCTCCTGCCAATCATGTAACAGTACTTTGGCCTTCGAAGGTGCAAAGTACATACCATACTTACAGACACTGATCGCCAAATGATTAAGTGCGCTTTGAACAGCCTGTATGCTATCGCACAGTAAAACTATATTGTCTGCATACTCGAGTTCGGAAAGTCTTTCTTCAGAGAGCAGATCTACACCACCCTCACTCACTTTCTTCAGAGCTAACTCTAGTATGTCATCGTTGGCAAAGTTAGGGAGGAATAGGGAGATTGGGCGACCCTGTCTAATCCCAGTGTTGGTTGGGAACGGTGATGATAGTTGGTTGTATGCCCTCTTTCTGGCATTGGCATAACATTCGGTTACCTATTAAAGAGTGCGTGTATTCTATAGCAGGGCGCTTTGTTTTACTATAGGTGAAAGGTATGAGATTATCAATGTTTTTTGACTATATGTATCTCCATTGTATTACTTAGACGCAGTCAAAGTATGTGGAAAGTAATGCTGAGACTAAACATAAAGAAAAATAATTTAATCAACAACGTCGTGAGCCTTTATTTATATAAGTAATAATAATAATAGTATATTCTCATTTTTTTTACGTGAGGGATACCAGTTTACAGGCATCATCAAATGGATAAATTACACATACGATTAGTAAGCATAGTTATTAATTCATATGAACTGTGATCAAGATTTGACCGGATAGTTGCAAAATAATTGAGCGCTGAGTGAGAAGTAGACATCTGGCGGCGGGTTCAGGGTGATCAAGAATGCTCTGACCCCGGGTGGATGCTCACCATTGCACCTCGGTGGGTTGAAACTCGCGACGGACCCTAATCGGGTGCGCTCGGGCGTGTAGTTTTGTCAGTGGGGAGGCCTCACGGTCCTCCCTTTATTTTGTGCGTCGGTGGCACAGTGGTTAGGACTCTCGCCGACCATGCACATGGTCCGGGGTTCGATCCTCTGCCGGCGCACACCCGATATCTATGGTCGGCCTGAATTTGGGCTACCGATATCCATGCTGAAAATTCCATACTTGTACTGAAAATACGGTGTGGAATCAAGCTGTAAATCAAAATAATAAAAAAATAAATAAAATTTTATAAAATTATATTTGTAAAATCTCATCGAAATTGAAATGATTAATTCCAACGTTTCGTTCGGCAATATTGGAGAAGATGAAATAACTGCAAGTTTCCATGTTTATTTATTTTTCACGAATGTTCCCGTTAATGATTCTTTAAGTATTATTAATAATTTACTTATTACTGACGACGAACTCAAAGGTCGTTGTCCTTTAAACCCCGACGAAATTATGAAAGTATTAGAATTGTGTCTTCGATCCACGCTATTTACGCTTAGAGGGGTTCTTTATCGTCAAACAGGAGGCATTGCTAGGGGATCACCAGTATCTCCGCTAGTCCCCAATATATTTATGCACTCATTAGAAACAAATGCAATTATGAGATGCCCTAGTCCCCCAAAGATGTGGTTAAGATACGTAGATGATACCTTCATCATAATCAAACGCATTTTGTTAGATGAACTGTTTCACTTATTAAATAATATATCAGAAACTATCAAGTTCTTCAAAGAGGTTGAATCCGATGAGAATGAGCTGGCGTTCCTGGAATGTTTAGTAAAAAGAAAATTAGATGGAAAATTTAAAATAAACATTTTTAGAAAGCCGACAAATTCGGATAGATACCTAGATTACCATTCAGCTCATCCGTTTACCACCAAAGTAACTGTGGCCAAGAATCTGATCAACAGAGCCAAACGTCTAGTTACTGAGGAGGAAGATATTAGCAAAGAATTAAAATTGGTTCAATCCACTCTTGAATCAAATAATTATCCTGAAGGCTTGTAATATATCGTTGACAGAATGTCAGGTTTTGCGTCTTCGTAAGAAATCTGCAAACCACTCATGTCCGGTGCTTTTCAAGTTCAGCTCTGTCGAAGAAGCCAGAAATTTTCTGAAAGCTAGTAAGATAATAGGCCCTTCAACACCCTACACTAACATTAAGGTTGCACCCGATTTAACACCGTGCCAAAGACGATGCCGCTTAGGAACACTGAATACTGATAACTCTAATAGGACAACTGTAGATGATGTTCCATGCGTTATTCCGTCTACTGAAAAAACTGATGACCGCATGCACCAGACATTTTCTCAAGCACGGACTAATATTAGCCAAGTATTATATAACGACACTGATGCTGACACTGAAATGGTGGACATAGATGAGTCAACGGAACATAATGTTGAAATACATCGTTTTCACACTGACACAAACGTCAAGAGCCCGAAACCATTAAAACCCATCCTACTGGTGTTCCACCCATCCCCTTTTAAGTCAGTTACTCCTCAGTCTGACAATCCATCCACTGTGAAGCACCAGTCGAACGTAGCTACCCAAGTTAGCAAGTTTTCTAGGCGTTATGACAAACGTCCCATTTCCATTAGGAAAACTAAAGCGCATGAGGTGTCCAAGCAACAGAATCGCCACATAGCATGTGCTGCCTGCCCTGTTAGCCATCATCAACCAGTTGATCATAAGAAAAGGGAAAAAGAAGTAAGTAAATTAAATACTGAACCCGGAGTAAGAAAGCCCTTTGATATGATAGAGACGAAAGCACCTTTGAGCCATCATCCTAAGAGAAAGTCAAATATGGTAGACCTAGCTCCTGGAGGTAGGCCTAATTGGTGTCAAGTGGAAAGTCAGTTATATCCTACCACTAATTCTAGACAAGGTAGTAGGTATTATTCTGCTCATCCACTACGTAAACCCATTGTTAGCCAACCCCCTTCCAATGTTCTATCGACTGAAAGCTATAGAAAATCCCCCAAACATCGGCCACAGACTACATGTAGCAAGCCAACAGAGCCCACTCAATCATCCTATGTATCTAGTAGGGATCATGTGCCAATTTTTGCACAAAACTTGCTATGGTCTGGTGACTACATGGAACATATGCAAACACTTCATTCTTGTACTGGCAACAAATTACCGAATACTCATATCGGTTATACTTTCGGGCAGGATTTTCACCAGCGCCAGTTAACAGAAACACCTGGCATCATGCATATAGCACGCATGATATCAGATCAATTCCTTGCCAGCATAGCGAACAGTCTACAGCTAGGGCAAGGCATATTTCCTGGGAGATAGCTGACACTGTGTCGACACCAAATGAGTCTAATAACATGCATATAGAGGATACTCATGGATTATTTTATCAAGATGTTGTCCACTCACTGAAACCACATAACCAGTGTTTATCTATTATCCTAGTAAATACTAGATCAGTTCTAAGCAAACACTTAACACTAAGGACATTAGCTTCTATATGCAGACCGTCATTGATTATGATCACTGAAGCCTGGTGCACAAGTGATATCTCCAATGATAGCCTAAGGATTGATAAATACAACCTTTTCCGAGGGGACAGACAGAGAGGTCGTGGGGGTGGAACACTAATTTACTGTGAACAATCCTTATGTGCAACCCATTTCAGTAACCCAATTCTGTCACAACTCAATGACTCGATCTGGGTTGAAATAAAAGTTGTCAGAAGTAAACCTATACATGTGGGTTGTGTGCACCGACCCCCTTCACCCAACAGGGAATATGATAATATGCTCAGCAATATTTTTAATGTTACAGCCAATCTTCCCCACAGTTATAAAATTATCGGAGGTGATTTCAACATACCAGAAGTATCATGGTCTTCACTCCGAGGACCCAAAAGGTATGATAATCTCCTGAATTCCATCGTCACAGGAGGGTGGACACAACACATAAATTCACCCACTAGATCCGCAAATATCCTAGACCTTGTTTTCACGAACAACATAAAACCATCTACAGTACATGTGAGACATGAATTTCCAGGTAGTGACCATAAAGTAGTAGTGTGTTCTTTTGACATCTTTCCTGAAACAAAACGCAGAGATGAAGCTGGCAAGACACCTATGAGATTGTACACAAATGCTGACTGGGAATTGTATCAGCGCCTAATTAGATATTGTAATTGGGACTCGTACTTTTCGAACGAGTCCTCAGAGGCAATTCTTAACAACTTCTATCAGAAAATCAACTCAATTCATGACGTCATTGCACCTGAGAAGATTCTTAGCTTCGGATTCCCCCAAAGCGATTATATTCCGACATCGTTTAGGAGAAGTCTACGAAAGCACTCAAGAAAATACTACAGATATCATGACTTGTCATCACTAATTGCCATTAAGTCCCTTCTCAATAGAATCGAAGAGTTGAGAAATATAGGCCTCAGAAACAAAGAAATGCGAGCCATTTAGGCACCGCATAACTCAGGAGAAATAGCCAAACTTTTCAAAAGTAGGTTGACGAACTCCAAAACAGCTTATCCTAAAATATTATACTTAGACGGGATTGCTTACGAAAATCCTGATGTGATATGTGAACTGTTTAGCAAGCACTTCGGCAGATTATACACCTTAGAGAAAGATGAGGTCGTGGATTTTCCACGTAAAACAGACGAATGTTTAAGTGACATACTTTTCACCACACGCGCGATCGATAAAGCTGTCGCAAATCTTAAGCTTAGTAACACTATTGGTCCAGATGGTATATCTTCCATTCTGCTGAAAAACGGTGGTAGTGACATCAATTTACTCCTGCTCAAGTTATACTCAATTTCACTAAGCGATGGGACATACCCCACCTGCTGGAAGAAGTCTTATATTGTACCTATCCATAAATGCGGGCCTATAGCTGATATCAACAACTACCGCCCCATCAACATCACGTCTGTAGTTTCACGTGTAATGGAAAAAATAGTAAAGACTCAAATCATTCATTACTTGCTGTCAAATGACCTACTATCCCCATCCCAATACGGTTTCTCAAGTAGAAGGTCGTGCATTACTTGCCACTTAGATTATTTTGACTACATTACACAATGCGTTGATAATGGGCATTCGGTAACAACATTATTTCTGGGCGTTAGCAAGGCCTTCGATAAAGTCCCACATATCAGACTCATAACAAAACTCCAATCCTACGGAATAACCGGGAAACTTCTCAAATGGATAAATTCTTTTCTCACGGAAAGAGAGCAATTAGTCAAAATCAACCACCAGCTGTCTCCATCAAAGCCGATAACTAGTGGTCTAATACTGGGTAGCGTTCTTGGCCCTATTCTATTCCTCTTATTTATAAATGACATAGTCTCTGTGATCAAGTATGGCAAGCCATACCTCTTTGGAGATGATCTCAAGATAGTATATGATTACGGGTACGATGATAAGAGCGTCGAAAGCAAAATCCAACATGACTTAAACAATCTAGGCGATTGGAGTGAAAGTGGCAACTGACTTACAACCCAGACAAGTGCGGTATAGCCCAACTGGGACGCTGGAAACCGAGAATGTGCCTATATATGTACGGTAAGCTCCTCTCGAAACTGAGCACTGTCACAGATCTCGGGATAACATACTCAGATCTAACCTTCTCTGATCATGCAAATAAGGTTGTATCCAACTGTAAACGACTTATTGGCTTTGTGCTGCGTAACTTCTACACCGAAGAAGCAAGATTAGCTATATATAGAACATTTATCCACCCCAAACTTGAATATTGTGCTCTCCTGTATAGTAACTTAAGGTCTGCAGACCGAAAAAAAATCGAAAGTGTTCAGAGATTCCTAACGAAACGCATAATAGGGTTTGACCAACCAGTGGAATATGTTGACAGGTGTATGCGTCTGAATTTAGAACCTCTGTGGTTAAGGAGTGTGAAGTGCAACTTATTTCTACTATTTAAAGTCATAAGAAAACACCGTTATAGTAACTCATCCATAACGTGGGAAAATATTAAATCATATCAGCTGCGAAACCACAACTACCTTGTCAAGGTGGCTACCTACAGAAAATCCATTAGGGCAAACTTTTTCACCATTAAATATTGCACTCTTTGGAACCAACTACCATCTGAAATTAGATGTTGTGAAAACCCCAATGGGTTCAAACGGAGCCTAGAGAGACATATTAACATGTCCACCCTAGCTTGTCTAAAAGACCACAAATGTTGGTAAGATGGTAAGTAAAAGCCGGTCCAGTCTTCAGCCCAGTCAGTTACATATAACTCGACTCTACTACTTACGCAGCGAACGTTTAACTAATTTACTGATTTTCCTTTCTGTATAGACTTCAGTAAGTTGTGTTAATATAAGTATTTCTAGAAACAATTATACTAGCAACCACACCTTTTAATATTTTACATATGTATATATAGTTAATAATACAATGCTATTTTTTGTGTCTCAATGACTTTACCCAGCTAATAACCACCTTTTCTCATACACCTTCCT
This sequence comes from Trichobilharzia szidati, assembly GCA_944472155.2. Taxonomy (NCBI): domain Eukaryota; kingdom Metazoa; phylum Platyhelminthes; class Trematoda; order Strigeidida; family Schistosomatidae; genus Trichobilharzia; species Trichobilharzia szidati. Next base: position 13,607,110 of record OX235275.1, read on the forward strand.
AAAACGTATAACTTTTATAACATTTCGCAGTATTTTAACATTATATAAGTTGAAGGGTTACTTTGCAATATCTAATGCACACCGTATGCAAATCGGTCATGAAAATTTAGCATAACTAGCTCGGTTAACCGGCTGTTTTCTTCGGGATCATTATACATAATTTTATCACTAATTGTTCCACTACACGTTTTACTCTGCTTAATAGACTACAACTTGGTTGCTGTAATACTAGCTACTTCTATACTTTATACTTCTTAAACACAATTTCCTAGGCGTCTACTACAAATATATTATTAATATTAGTAGTACTATTTTTGAGTTGAAATGCCTATCTTCAGTCAACAGTTACCCATTTTCATATAATTTTCTAAAAAATTCATATTGTTGAAATTATGTAGTATTTTTTCATTATGTAATTGATGAGCTACTTTGCAATGTGTAACGCACAGCATATAAAATCGGTCGTGAAAATTTAGCATAACAAGTTCTGCTAACCAGTTGCCTTGCTCAGGACCACTTTACATAACTTTATCACTAATTGTTCCACTACTCATATCACCCTGCTAAATAGAATATAACTTAGTTGCTCTAATATTAGCTATTTTTATCCTTCATAACTCTTAAGGGGAACCTAATTTCTTAGTCTTTTGTAGTAATCCACTTGTTCACTAGTATGATGATAATACTGATAACAATGTCCTCTGGTATTATTGTGCCATGTGACCTAATGGGAAGCACTTGTCATGAAAGCTGTTAATGTGCAGCATACTGTATGATTGGGATGGAGTCAAAACAATCCAATATTACAACTGCAGTCATTGTTAAAGGTCTCAGAGCTTAATAACAAAAAAGAAGGGAGGGTGGCGCATGCTGATCAGCAGATGTGGTAGTGGTCACAAATGTGAATCGCTCCGATCTGTAGGACAGCAACATGCATTATTTTGGCAGCTCGAGAACTAAACATGAGTTTAGATACTTAAAGTAAAAACAAATTGACTTTAAAAAACTGAAAAAATAATGACTGTACAGTTTTAGCTTGTAAAAAAATAATGCTTTCGCTCCTAACATCTACAAGCCTGCTCAGTTTCTTGTCAAGATGCTATCCCATGGACCATACACAAGTTCGCCAGACATCCTACAGGTCACCATATTCAACAGGTTCTTATCCTTCTAGCCACTTCTCTCTAAAATGTCACTTATATACTTCACGATAATCCTTCTACCTAATTACTATTATACTCTATTTTATCTCAACTTCCTAGGCCTTTAGTAAAGCTGAAATTTACTCTTTCGTTTTTCTTTTTTCTCATTCACACTCTTCTCTCGCATAAAGTTCGGTTGCTCAGATGGTAAAAAAACATAACAACAGCACTCATGTTTGAGAATAACTTTATTTCATAGAAAACGTCAGGCTGAAATTATCCCGCATGCTCAAGGTCATTGATGGAGTGAGACGCTCAAAGGTCATTTTCGTCTATGTTAGTCGGTTATGTTGGATTGTAGTTCCGTACCCGTTCGTTTACACATTGGTTTCACGTTCTGTCGGCATTTATAGGTGATTCCCATGTACTGATAGCATTCTTTTGTCAAATAGTACTGTTCTTCACACGAAAGTAGCCACATTTTGACGTAGTCTTCATTGAATGACACTATGTCGAAAGCTGAAGCTTCTACAAGAAATAAACTATTTGTGTAGATGACATTACCCCCCAACTACCCCATCTTCTTCATTGTAGGGATGTTTTGACGCATTCAGCATGAAACACTAATCATTACAACCAATATGCTAAGTGTGTCGCAGTCAGATTAAATGACGCGAACACCAACATAACTAGCCAGGAAATGAGAATTCCTATCAATCCAGAAAACATATAACAAAATTTTATTGAAAATTATTGACAAAACAAATTTTCCGAGCGAAATTTCAACCAACATGCCGGATAAGTCCAGCCAAACGTCATAGTTTTCTACGGTAAGACCAATATGGTTAGCATCATACATTGCAAATGTGCACTATCATATCAAGTACTGTATAGCTTATCCTTGTATTTTTCTTGTAAATATACTTCCAATAATGTATTATTCATGATTGCATTTTATACCACTTTGTAGCTGTGCAGGATTTTCTCCTCTTCCTGAGATAGCGTTCAAGCACGTGGTTGTCACTCAACTTCGATGGAAACCTTCGTGGAAGATTTACAAATTAACAATTATAAGAATCTGTTCCGATTGCTTGTACTTTATAATTCAAAAATTTGAACTTTTAAAAAAAGTGATAATCTTACTATCCCTTTTAAACGTTGTACTTACCTCAATATTGGTTGGCTATCGTATGTCTACAACTACGGGTTGAAAACGAAACGAAGTCGATTTTCCTGCGCAACCTGGAGGACTACTGTCTAATTCAATAATGATACCACATGGGTCAGACAATGAGTGTATTTATATATATATCAAATATTTAGCTGTTCAAACATTATTAACTTGTAGACAATCTACTATTTGTCATTATATCATACTTGATCGTGCCTGTAAAAATGGCATGCATTTTCATGTAAATTTATGTTTATATGAAAATATAAATTATTATTATAAATAGATATTTAAAATGTGAAGATAAGGATGAATCAAAACCTAATGCTAAGAATTGGGTTAGTACAGCGGTGATTCCTTACCGCAAAGAAACATCCGACGAAATAAAGCGAATCCTTAACGACCATAACATACGAGTGTATTTTCGTGCATCAAACACCTTACGCTCATTACTGGTTAACGTCAAGGATAAAATAGAACAAGAAAACCAGCAAAATTGTGTATACCAGATCAATTGTGGGGATTGTAACACCGTGTATGTAGGAGAAACTTCCAGACAGGTAAATGTTAGGGTGAAAGAGCATAAACAATGTCTAAAGGTGGTTCCAAAGACCTCTGCAGACTTGAAGAAGCCAGAAAAAACTCAGCGATTGCACTACATTCGATAGAAACGGGACAAAAATTCGACTTTGATAAGACTAAGGTTTTACAGGTTCATATAAAGACTGACTGCAGAAGCCCTACATATATGGGTGAATCCCAACAGTTTGAACAGACGTGAAGGTGTGATCTTAGCTGATACATGGCAAATCCTGACTAATAAATAAATTGGATATGTAACAACTAGTCACACTTGATCAAATTCCCGATTGTCTACGTCTTCTTATGGAGAGAATATCAAATTTATAAAATTATATTATATATATTTGTAAAAAATCTCAATTATTTTGTAACCATCCGGTCAAATCTTGATCACAGCTCCAATGAGAATAACAAATGTTTTATGACTGTTCACCCACACACATACACACACACCATTGATACTGCATATACACATATATTTTAACAAAAGTAGACTAATATTGAAAGTCCGAGGTCAAATTTTGATCACAGTTCATATAAAAATTTTGCTTTGTTTTGTTTATTATACCTATCGACAGCTGTTTCTTGATTCAGATGACAGGACGAACAATTTAAAACAAGAGATGTACTTTTATATATAAACATACTATTTCATTTATTTATTTATTATACATGTTGATGACTGTTGCATGACTCATGATTGGACAAAATTTAAAAACAACAGTTGTTCCTTTTATATATAAACCTCTGTTATGTTAATTCGATTAATTTCCCTGAAGAAGTTCGGGCCAGATTGCCGAACGGAACGTTGGAATTAATCATTTCAATTTCGCTGAGATTTTACAAATATAATTTTATAAAATGTCTATGGTTATTAATGATAATATAATAAGGTACATATTTAATCATACAAATATAGGACACACAAGTTGTATAAGAATTATTTAAGTTACATATTTAAAGTACATGGATTACGCTTAAATAACATGGTTGTTGTCATTTTATCTTTAGTTTGTGGGGAAAATCGGATAACTGGTGATTCAATGGAACACACCAAGAAATATAGAGATATTGACTTCGCATTAACAAAAAAAACCCAAGTATGCGTTGGATGGATTACAGATACTTGGGAAAATAAATAAAGCTTGAAGTCAATTCCATCATAAAACAATAAAACGCGTCTTACAATAATATATTCCCACTTTATGCACTTGAGGGACTCCAGTTGACAGGCATCATCAACATCATAATAATGCACACATGGAGTAAAAATGTTTAAAATTTTTCACTAACACAAAATATATATACAAGGGAAGATAATGAAATATTGACCATAAGTACACTCTGCATAAGTTAAAACAGTTTATATGGCATAATCCTAGGCACCATTATTGTTTGAATTGGTTGAATTTGTTGCTGTGCACGCGCGCTCCTTGAATATGACGTGCATTTTCCTCTCTAACAGGAAATATCCACTTTTGTGAATAATTCGTTTGGGAAACCTGATCTTCCTATCCGGCGAATTTTATTCAACCATTTCTTCTTCACCGAGCCTGTGTTTGGTACTTCCCACTGTCTCGAACTACTGCCCAAGCTTCAGGTGCTACTTCTGTAGCCATATCCTACTTACTCTTTCAAATATACAGGACTTGTTGGGCTGTTACGTGATTGTTGTGAAGCCGAATAACCCGAAAGTTACAGGTAAAGTCAAAAGCTTTTACTTATATACTTATATATACTTATATACTTTCTGTTCGGTGCTTTCTACTGTCTTTTGCCGTCAGTCTATTGGACAAAACTCCACTGTCTCTTATCACTTAATCATCGGTATTATTTTAGGAGTAAAATGACTATAGATTCTCACCCCAAGATAAGTAATGGGAGACCATACACCGTAGTCACCAGAGCTTCAGCCAAACTAAGCAAACAGGTGAATAGTATGACACCTATATCCACAGTAGGCCTTGAAACAAACAGGAAGGCCAATAAGAAACGTTCACGACGTCGCAAGACGACGAAGACGTTCCCCAAGAAGGCAGACGATTGCAAGGTCTGCAATTCTATTGTCGAACAAGTAGACTCTGCTTTCGAATGCAACTTTTGTAAGCAATGGGTACATTGTAGATGTGACACCGGAGTACCAAAGGTATATTACGATTTTATGCGTAAGAACCCATGCCCATTGTTCTGGTACATATGCCCAAGTTGCCGTCCTAATGCAGCCCCGTGTAGTTCCTCGAAAGCTACAGATGGCATAGAGATATCAGGAAAAAACGTGAAACGTTTCACTCCCACCAACTCAGAAAACAGCACAATTGCATGTAAATCGGGGATACCAAAATCCACACCGGTTATACTTGCAATTCCTGCCATAACTGCCCCAGACACAGAGGTTGAGGCACCAAGGGTACCTGTCGCCGGGAAAAGACCCTTACCGTCCACCAGTAAAAGTGGCCATAGCACTGCGACACATAATAATACCCAGTTGCACCAGACGAAACAAAACAGTCTTAAGGGGGATGACAAATGTGCGAGGACCGAACCTAAATCCACGGTCAGTCGATCAAACTGCGTTATCCTCTTTAATGTACCAGACTGTAGCAGTAGTCTGCTGGAAAACAGGGCCCTGTTTGATCAGGAACAGTGGTCCAACTTATGTAGCACACTGGGTCTAGACATCCAACCAGTAAAACTGTGCAGATTGTATAAGGGCACTGCTGCTCCTCAAGGCAAACCATCCCCACTGAGGGTAACACTAGGCTCTGTCGAAGATGCCGAAAAAGTTTTATTGACTTCCCAAGTCCTTTCTATAGGGAGGACCTGCAATATACGTGTTAGGCCAGATAGGCCATGGAAGGACAGACAGATGGCGAGGGAGTCGCCAGAGCTTATTCCTTCTGCCTCCATGGTTGTTCACGGCATTCCCGAACTGGAAACTGGGAACGCTTGTGAGAGGCACTGTCACGATGTACGGCAATGGAGATGGTTGGCATCCCAGATGGGTCTGGGAAGTTCAGGGGCTGTCTCTATTTTTAGACTGCCTCGACCCACTCACCTAATGTCAATTAACACCCCACGTCTGTTAGCTGTTAAGTTTAGCTCCCGAGACCACTTGACTACTGCTCTCCAGAGATGGTACGAGACCAAGGACAAGGTCAGCAGACACATTCGCTGCTGCGAGAGCCGGCCTCGTACCCAAAGGAGAGAGCAAAACGTTGTCATAGAACATCCCCAACCCCTAGTCACAATACAGCGGTGCAGCACGGACGATGATAGCCAGTGTCATCCAAGTGCCCCGATTGAATCAGAAGAAAAAACGCCAACAGGCCGGTTCCCGGGGAATCGGCCAACTAGTTCGTAGGATAACTCCTCAACCGACAGCCCACATCACGTCAACCACCCCCCAATACGGGGACGTGGTGAGACTGACTACCAGTTGCCTGTACAGTAATGTGAGAGGTCTAAGAGGCAAAATAGCTGAACTTAGATACCTACAATCACAGCTGAACTCCAAAATCATAATACTGACGGAAACCTGGCTAACCCCTACGTTGGCAGACAGCGAAGTCGGTATAAATGATATGGTCCTTGTCAGGCGAGACAGGGATCTGAAAGAAGGAGGTGGAGTCGCCATATACGTCGACAAACAGCTCAGATGTGTCCATGCAATCAACCCTCCCCTCATTGAGCTCCCTGAATCCATATGGCGCCATTTCACCGTTGGGTACTGTAAGTATCTAGTGGGCAGCATTTACAGATCACCTTCACGTGGAGCAGACCACAACCAGGTACTGCTGAATGCAATTTCAGCGACACATGACATGGGTTATGATCGAATTGTCATAGCCGGAGACTTCAATGCCCCATCTCTTAACTTGATGACGGGATGTGCCCAGGACAGATTTGATCGAAATCTGCTGCATACCATCACGGAGGCCGGATTCACCGAAAATGTCAGAATGGATACTAGATGGGGCCCATATGGGAAGTCTTCTAGACTGGATTATGTGCTCACTAAAAACCAGCGACTACTGGAAAACGTTCAGATCACGACTCCCATAGGTAGTAGTGACCACGCGATCATACCATTCGACATAGTCCTCCGCGGGCGTTTACAGTGGGACAATACACAGCCCTATCTGTGTTATAACAAAGCCAATTACACCGAAATGCGAAGACTTTTGTCTGAAGCAAATTGGCCAAAAAATTGGACAGAGTTTACAGTAGAAGAACACTGGAGAGTGGTAAAGGAGATCATTCACCAGGCGGTCTCAGACACTGTTCCTTTGGTCACACCTAAAGCTAGAAAGCAACGTTCATGGCTAAAAGCGGGGACACAACGCCTTCTGCAGGCGAAGCGAAAAGCCTGGTTTGCGTGGCGAGTATCGCAGAGTCAACTCGAACATGAAGAGTACCTCGAACTCAGGAATCGGTGTAACATACGAGTCCGGAGTGATAGAAGGACATTCCAGAGAAACCTCGCCAATAAGCTTCTCGTTAACCCCAAAAGCCTATACAGGTTTATGTCTGAAAGAAAACCGACCAACCAGGGAGCTTGCAATATAGTGGGTTCTGATGGGAAATCTCTTACTAGTCTTGAAATGGCAGAGACGTTCAGTCTAGCCTTTCACAGGCAACTGAACAGTAACGAGGATTTTACCCCCACAAAACATCAAGATTACAATGTAGAACCAACGTGCGAAAACCTGTTGGGTACATTTCAAATTACCCCGGCTATGGTACTCGTAAAATTGGGAAAGTTGGCTTCGGGAAAGTCTGCAGGTTGCGATGACATAAGACCATCCGTCCTGAAGCAGTGTTCAGAAAGTCTCTGCCAACCCCTAAGTGATCTGTTTCAACACTCCATTGATGTAGGGAAACTTCCATGTGAATGGAAACGAGCCATCCTATCTACTATCTTCAAGGGTGGTGATCGGCAGAATGCGACCAGTTGTGCTACTCCCGGTGATATCGAAGATATTGGAAAGTCTCATTGACGACCACATGAGAAAATACTTCGACGGGACTAACCTACTCCATGAAGCACAGCACGGTTTCAGGAGGGGAAGATCCTGTGTGACGAATCTTCTACTAGTTTGGAACGATTGGACACTATCCTGGGATGTAAAGGTACCAGCCCATGTGATCTTTCTCGACTTTGCGAAAGCATTCGACACAGTTCACCATGGTCTGCTCCTTCACAAAATAAGCAAGGCGGGTGTTTCTGGAGCACTTCTCGCATGGCTGAAAGATTATTTAGGCGAGAGAGAATTCTGCACCAAAGTCAACCGCATCCGATCATCCTGGCACACCTCGGCATCAGGGGTTCCTCAGGGTTCTATCTTAAGGCCGTTGATGTTTTTGATTTTTATCAATGACCTGCCCTGTCAACTGAATTGTTCTGCGCTTCTCTACGCTGACGACGTAAAGATTTGGAGAGCAATAAACTCATCGGAAGACTCCGACAGATTGCAGGCTGACCTGCAAACGCTGGGAGACTAGGCTCTGGCTAACGGAATGCCTTTCAACTTAAAGAAGTGCAAAGTAGTGCAACTTCATTCCGGCAGGTCACAGAGTGCAAATTACACCCTTGGTGGCCAGAACTTGAGTTGTGTGCCATCAGAACGCGATCTAGGCCTTATTTTAACAGAAAAGCTAGACACCAGTGTAAATTACACGAGGGACGTCGCCAAAGCTTACGCCACTTTACACTTTATGCATAGGCAGCTGGGAGCTCTTACTCCTGAACTATTCCTAACGTTGTATACGACATACGTGCAGCCACTCCTTGAGGTGCATAATATCATTGCTCCTCCGCTACTCAAAAGGGATGCTAACATGCTAGAAAGTGTCCAGAGACGAGCGACAAAATGGGTGATCGGCCTCCGCAACAAATCATACGAGGAGAGACTGAAGAAATTAAGTCTTTTCACACTTAGTTACCGTAGTCACAGGGGAGACCTCATCACCGTCTATAAGATCTTAAATGACCAGGCCCATCCTAATAAGAGCATCCTGCCATTAAGTGATTATGGGCTTCCACGAGGTAACCCGCTAAGGATAGCGCACCAGAGACCAAAGACTCGAGTGCGTTCACATTTCTTTTCGTTTCGAGTTTACCGTCTCTGGAACGCTTTACCGGCGGCCGTAACTACAGCTCCATCTGTGGAGACTTTTAAGCGGAAGCTGGACAATCATGCAGAAATGCATGGTTTGTGTCTCAATGGCTTACCCTCTTAAAATTTGAAACCACATTGCCAATGGATAAGTATACAAGCTAAATCCCCACGACCCGTCTTGTCTTCTCCCACTGTACCGACTACTCTATCTTTTCTTTCTTTCTTTATTATTTCACCTTTATAATTTCACTTATCTCAACCTATATTATCTACACTACAACCTACTATTATTATTACTATTCTACTTTTATGACTATACCGAATGACCGGTGTTAGGTCAAACTCCATTCACGGCAGCAGCTGAGTCCTAACATACTGCACAATACAAACCACAATCTTGACCAATCCTCGCACCACTCCTCTTGGAGTCTACCAGAGCTAAAGCAGTCAAGTGGCGGGATTTACTACGCATAAGTTCACCGAAGATCTGGAACCTCTACCTTACAATCAAGAAGCGAGCTCAAAGAAATCACTGGTTTATACTAGCTCGGAATCAGGATATTGGATATTGGAACATGAGCGTAACAACTGAGTCTTACGTTACATTCGGTCGATATGGTGGGCTAGTCACAAAAGTATAAGAATGGCTTATAAAACGTTACTTAGTTTACCGTAAACGATGTTTTAAGCAATATAATCTTCAAAAGTCTCACCGCAGCAGTTATAATCCAGTTAAAAATGCGGAGAAGTATTAATAATTCAGCAACTGGTGAACTTTTTATTCTTTTCGGCTGAAATTATCCCGCATGTTCAAGGTCATTGCTGGGTGAGACGCTCAAAGGTCATTTTCGTCCATGTTGGATTGCAGTTCTGTAGCCGTTCGTCTACACATTGGGTTTTACGTTTATTCTGCAGTTATTCACAACTAATCTTGATGCATATTGTTCACAAATGTTACTGTTCAACTCATTTTTGTTTCTCTTGCTGTTAAAATTAGTTATTTCGTTGTTTTCGAAAGTTTTTACCACCACGTCAGTGCATTCATTTCATTATAATTGTTTCATACCTTGCATTCATGCGTGATATCAGTGTTTTAGTCATTTTTCGGCTATTAATGAAATAGTACTGTGTAGAAGTTTTGGAAAATATTCACGTGAACATGTTTAGCTGACAAAAGCTGTTGATTTTAGTTCATTTGCTGGTTGCCGTTATTGTTTTTGGCTCAATTGATTACTTAATATGTTGAAATCTGGAAACTACAATGTCTTTCACATTCATGTTAACAACAGGCAGCAATCTACGAGTCAATCTGGTGAAGAGAATACGATCAGGGTTGATATCGGCAATTTTTTCGAAGAGCGTATTAAACCTGGAGATTTCAGAGCGTGGTTTGGAGTTGAAAGAGCTTTGAAGCTTTTCGAGAAGCTGAGTATACCATCAGTGTATATTATCAGTTAAAAAATCAAATATTTTGTCAGAGAATCTAAATCAAACAAGGTTTAGCCACATGAGAAGTGTGAATCTGTTGTGCATGTACGCAGTTTTGGAACTGAAAGGAACTTGAAAGCAATCAGAAATCCCTAAATGGTAAGTGTTACCTGTGTTTAATAATGCCCAATGTACTAGATCCAAATACATGAACTAGGACCGCCTGTAGCAAAGCCATTGTTAACAGCCATTCAGTGTGTTGCAAAATGACTTAAAAAGCGGATAACATGGTGATCTGATGAGTGTACGAACTATCCCAGTTAAGGGTAAGACTTTAATTAGCAAGAATAGCGTTTCGGGTTGTGGTCTACAATCGGTGGTTACAGCAAGCTGAGAAGCTGATTATTATTCGGGTTAAAAATATTGGCTGAATGCAGACTGCTTGTTTCATTTCAAATAATGAGATTCCTATTTTTTGGATGTTTGTCATTTCTCCGTGGCTATATGTACGGATGACCATGATCTTAAGTAAAACTAAATAAATTTTCCTAAAACTATTGGTCTTCTTATTCTTGGCGAAACATCTGTTAATAGGATTAGAAGATTAGGTAGCTAAGTAGGGTGTCTTGTGATTGAGAATCGTAGTCGTGTTTCAGATTAATATCGCGCTTCTAATTGTTATAACCCTACGGATGTAGATTTTCCCTCATGGCACATTATGATATCTAGAAGTCATAAGCACACTGTCTTCGGTGAATTTATTCTTACTTTTTAAGTGACTGCAAATAGTGAGTCATTTGAGGTGATAGGATGAATACCTCTAAACGCTTTCGTGGAGATTAGGATATATTTATTTTTTTCGACTAGGAGACGATCTTTTTACCAAGAAGGTTCACAGGATGTCCGCTTTTACTTTGAAATTCAAAGATAACGTTAAGTTGCTCACTAAGGTAGTAGCTATGGGAGATTACCTTCAGCGGAAACCACTTTAAGGTAACTACGTAGCTTCATGTAATACGTCATAGAAGTAAGCAGCGTAGGTTAATTGTGTCTAAATATATTAAACGTTGTATAACTGGTCAAATCGTAGCTCTTACATACTAGTTAGTCTTAGAAATAATGGGTGCACCGTAAAAACGTTTACTTTGATTTTCATACCTAGCTAATAAGCACTATGCCTGTATGTCGTATACATTTAAGACTGGTACGCTATGTGATGAGTTTTGCGAAACACGGTACTATCATGATTAAAGCAAGAAGAACAGGTCAAGTATAGGTAAGACTCACGAACTGACAAACTGTTAGAGGAGGGGATAAGTTATACTTGAGTGCCTTAACTTCTTAATGTGAACAGTCAGAGGAAATATTATTTTAGAAATCGCTAAGACATGGGAAGACCAGGATAGGTCAGTAGAAAGAATTAATCCAAGATACTTAACGTCAGACTTGATTTCTATATCACTATCATCAATTTTGAAACAGTCATAGGGACCAACAGCTTCATTTAACTTTCTTTTACATCGGAAACTGAAATTAACAGTTTGACATTTGAAAGGATTTAGTTTAAGGCCATTAGACGAAGACTATTTGCTGACTCCTGATAGAGAGCTGTTCATCTTAGTACAGTCTAGCTAGGAGTTAACAGACATTCAAATAGTTAGATCATCGGCAAACTTAACAAAGTAGATATTCAAACACTGCAGTTGTTGATCATAGAAATGCTGGATATTAGATGACGTCACATGATTCAACAGCATATCAGAAATAAATAAAAATTGTTTCTTAGCTCATCGCCAAGTAGACAGTCTGTTTGATGATGCTACTGCATATTAACTGATTAATGAAGTAGCTATCAACCCTAATTTACTACATTTACTTGTGCTACATACTCGGCGTTGAGCAGTATACAGACTTGCAACTGGCTAAATAAGGTGACTTTAGCGTAACGAACATTACGGAATTATTATTCAACTTGCTAAATCCTACTTAAATTTTACAATGTGCTATTGTATAGAAACAGACGCAAAATCCTATGAATGATTAAAGTAACAGTCTCATAATACTGTAGTAAATCTGCATTCTACTAAGCTTAACATGCATTGATCAGAATTCACATATTACGAAAGCTCATAGTATAGCGACGCACTGAAGACGTTCAAAAGAAGTAGTAGAAATGAAGAGTATATTAAACATTTTCTTAGTTTACAAGAGAAAATTTTGATGAACGGTATTAGCGTTCTTTGACAGATCGACATTTCCACTGATTTCACATTCCATAACCTCCAAATACCTAAAATATGAAGCACAACATGAAGTTATGAAAGATAATTTTATATATCAGTATACACTGATTCTATGAATACTAAGTAAAGTTCCCATACAATTAAAAGTATTTGTAGTCCACAGCTGGTCTTTATATTGACGCCATATGCATAAATAGACCTCATAAGTTGTCCAGCATAAGAGGATTACACGCAAATTTCAAGATAAATTCTGAGACAACCATACTGTTGAGACATCATTCTCTCGTCAATTTCACACTAAATACGTTTAATGAGGTATTGCAAATATGTAGCTTAGAAATTGATCCACAATCTCGGTAATGTCTAGTGAGCATAGTTTTCTGAATCCTACACAAACTACATTCTCATATTTAGGAATCTGTAGTCATCAAATATAAGCTGAACATGCCTCAACTCTAAGCAACTATGCACAATGTTACATAGAGAAAGACTTAAAATATTGTAAGATACGCAGACCTGTTGTGTTGATGAGGATAACAATGACATATAATGCAACCTAGACACTCAATCGTGACACTGCATCTGTACTGTTTCAGGTAAATGGAAATTTCAGAAGAAATTTATCTCACTATTAGTGATCAAAAACATTGCAGTATGAAGTTTAGTCTCAGACGGCAGATTAATAATAATAGAGCTAACTAAATTCAATTCTCGTAATCACCACAAACCATGTGTATATTATTACACTGAACAATTGCACTAAGCGTAACAGTGAGGAAAATTGAACGAGTTATTGCCTTCTCAAATGCACTGCACTTGCAACAATCACGAGAACTACCTACATTTTTTAGCCTAGCAGTCAGTAAAGCAAACAATGGCACGATATTAATACATAACCCATATTATACTGCGCAAATCTGTGTAAATATATATTAAGTTCACTAAGAGATAACCTTTCAACTTACCATAATTCCTCTCCAAACACACATACAATGAAAGACACGACTAGATGATAACTTCTGTTCCCACAGAAGGTTCTGTTAGTATTTATAGGTGATTCCCATGTACTGATAGCATTCTTTTGTCAAATAGTACTGTTCTTCACACGAAAATAGCCATATTTTGACGTGGTCTTCATTGAATGACACTATAGTGTCATTCACACTATGTCGAAAGCTGCAGCTTCTACAAGAAGTAAACTATTTGTGTGTATGACATTACCCTCCAACTACTCCATCTTCTTCATTATAGCGATATTTCGACTGATTCCGCATGAAACACTAATCATTACAACCAATATGCTTAGAGTGTGTCGCAGTCTGATTACATGACGCGGACACCAACATAACTAGCCAGGAAATGAGAATTCCTATCAATCCAGAAAAAATATAACACATTTTTATTGAAAATTATTGACAAAAAAAATTTACTGAGCGAAATTTCAACCAACATGCCGGATAAGTCCAGCCTTCTTTTCGATAAGGAACCTGAGTAACTGCGAACCAATCCATACAAAAATGTCAAAAGAGGCATGCAAGAGCAGAATTTTGCTATCGAATGAGTCATTGGGATCTGAAATGCAGCTATCAGCATATTTTCGTCATTTCATAGATATGTAGTGTACATTGTACCTTTGAACTTTTGTTTGAATGAATGCAACATCCACTTCCGCTCTGTACTCCGGTCCCTCCTGTACGGTTACTGTCTCGCTCTCTCGCTGTACTTTCACCTAGTACACTCTACGAGCCGACAACCATCTCACCTCCAGATAAGTGTGTACTTTTTATTTCTTATCACATTGCATATCTCTTTGTGTAAATATAATTCCGGTCCAGTTACACTTGCCATTTCGAGTCTTCTAACTTTGATTCCGTTCTTTAGTACTTGCACGTAGGCAGAGTACTAATTAAGGTCATAAACGGTGAAGGAGTTTGTAAGAGTGGTTATTGTCAGGTAGAAGTAAACCCTAAGTCTAACTCTTACAAGTGGATCACGTCGGGCTCACCACTTGTAAGAGTTAGACTTAGGGTTTACTTCTACCTGACAATAACCACTCTTACAAACTCCTTCACCGTTTATGACCTTAATTAGTACTCTGCCTACGTGCAAGTACTAAAGAACGGAATCAAAGTTAGAAGACTCGAAATGGCAAGTGTAACTGGACCGGAATTATATTTACACAAAGAGATATGCAATTTGATAAGAAATAAAAAGTACACACTTATCTGGAGGTGAGACGGTTGTCGGCTCGTAGAGTGTACTAGGTGAAAGTACAGCGAGAGAGCGAGACAGTAACCGTACAGGAGGAACCGGAGTACAAAGCGGAAGTGGAAGTTGCATTCATTCAAACAAAAGTTCAAAGGTACAATGTACACTACAGATATTCAGATTTATTGACGCTGTATAGGTAGTGATTTGGATTTGTCATCATGATCGACATATGGATGAATATTCAAATACGTACTACAACTTGTTTGCCTTTCGGATTCAGTTAATTATATCGCGTGTTGGGTTTGATTACGCTGCGATTTTTATATATTCCGCGGTGTCGCCGTGATTATGGGAAGTATGCATATGCTTTAAATGCATTACTTTGTTGGCTACAATTTCCACTGAGTGTATACAACGGGAACTGTGGATTTATGTATTTCCTCATCACTGTGGATAAAATATCGCCGCATTCCTTTTGGAAAGAAGGCCAGTTGGTGGATTATAAATGAGGTCCAAGTAACTTATATTCTTCCATGTGATGTTGTGGTAAGTTTCGACCTTGTTTTCTCATATTTCATTCGTATGTTGATTATGGTTCACGCTTTGTATCAGGTAGACATAATTCGATCGACTCTTATTTGTATGGGTGTTATTTTCATGACTGCTGCTTTTTTGTCTGAAATTATAGATAAAGGCAAAAGAAACAACAGGTGTAGTCTCTAAGTTCATACATTAAATGGGCCTATAATTTCTGAAGCTCTTACATGGGAATTAGCACTGGTATCACTTGCAAACCCACTTAGTGTGTCATTAAGAGCTTTTTCAAAGGACACCAGTGAGCTTGCTAGTCGCATTTCCTCAGGTAGTTTGTTCCATATTTCGGCATACCTAATCATGAAAAATTTTTGCTTGGTGGCTGTTTTACATTGTTCCATAGCCACCGTAAGTAGCTAGAATATGTGTTATGTGTGTCTTGGTAAGTAGTATCGTCTGACGTGTGATTCTGTTGGGTAAGAATCATGAATGGACGAACAGAAACATGGCATTAACCCAGGAAGACCAAGACTGTTCTTCCGTGAGTTCTAGGTATCCTACGAATCAATGGCTGGAGACTCGTTGTGACAGCTAGTTATTGTTTAAATAAATAAATTTTATTATAATGTATGTGTCTTAACTAACTGCAGAATGCAGACTTCATAGAATAATTCTCATTAGGTAGACGAAACTGACATGTGTCACAGTCTGAAGTTTATTTGCGTAACATGGTATACAGAGTATTTTTTGAATGTAAACAAATATGGAGCAGTTATCCAAGGAAGATCATAGGAGAGAGTAAAACGAAGTGACCTTCGATTTAATCAAACCGAAGATCTGAATAATCGATGTATTGTGTACAACATTGATTTCAAACCTTTTATTGGAACTATAGTATCCACGCCAAATGTGAGATGATGCTACAGGACTGGACTACATTGACTCACTCCTAGCTTAGAAATAGGGAGTGAAGTGGTAGAACGTGATGACCACTTCACTTATTTGTGAAGTTGCATCACCCAACACCAGCGGGTTGATCGCTGACGGAATCTCAGCAAGGATACAGAAGGGTAGCTTAGTATGTGACAGTTTACGCCGTCTCTGGCGCAGATGTGATATCCGGCTATCGACCGAAGGGCGTGTGTACTGCTCGTCAGTCCGCTCCGTCCTTCTTCAAAGAATGTGAGAGCTGGCCATTGAGAGTGGAAGACATGAAAAGATTAGCTGTCTTTGATCATATGTGCCTGCGTTCTATCTCCCGTGTGAAATGGCATGAGAGGGTTAGGTTAGGAGGTGAAATCAATAAACGAGGCTGTGAAGTTAAGTCGATTGATATGGTTAGGATATGTCTTACGTATGTCTATCCATCACCTTCCTCGATGAGCAGTGTTAGCCGACATAGGTTCAGGTTGGAAAAGAGCCAGAGGAGGTCAACCCAAGGCGTGGCACCAGTTAATGAAATCCACAACAGTTAGTTTAAGCCAGCCACGTAGGGAGGTGTAGACTTCCTGGTTGGGGTCCTCGGAATGGTAAACACCAATGAAGGATGGAGACAATTGGTGATACGGCTCAAAGTCGCTCTCAATGGCTGGCTCAGATGCATCCACTCCTTGTGACCTATGATTTCCAATGAAACTATATTGTTGTTCGATATTACTATTCTTTTTGCCTCATATCTCTGTTTACTGTCTCTATTTTGCGTTTCTTCTTACTTTCTCTTGCTTTGTGTACTGAGTGAAGTGTGGCGACTTGAACTGCTGCACGTCGGTGCAAAGTTCTATGCTGAAACCAGCCAGCCATGCACACAAATTCTTGTCACATGTGAGATTGGATTAAACAGTTTAGTGTTTAGTGGTAAGATTTAGTTTAAGCTACATCGATAAAGACTACTGGAAATTGTAGGTAGGAAGCCGTTTATGTTAGAACTATTTAAGATGAAAGGTGTGGGAAAATTTGCATGCATCCATTGCTGGTTCCACTTTCCTGAAAATAGCCAACGTTCATTCCTCAGTTTGTTAGTTGTCATTAATTCGTATTGTTTGCACTTTTTCTTTCTCAGGTAAACGAAACCGAAAGTCACTGGATACACTGGAGGAACGCAAATCTAGTGGAAGTGCAAAGTAGGCACTTGTATTTTCCTTCTTCTTTATCTAGTATGCTATGCAGCTATTATTTAAACAGTATCAGGCCTGTACAGGTAATTTAGCATTATTTCTTTTTATAGAGTTAATGTTTCAGATGGATCCAGATAAATTTCCCGGTTTCTATGTCTTTCAAGAATCTGCGTTCGGAAATATCATTCTACCAGGGATTCCAAGGAGTGAAACAAATAAATGATGATATGTGTGATAATTGTGAACAATAAATTGTATTCTAAACATTATTGAGTCGAAAATAACTGTCATTGCCGTATAGATGAATGAATCACGTTTTTTCAGCACATGGCATATTTCTATAATATATAAATCCTTCAGACTATTTTTAATTGTCTTTTATATTCGCATTCACCTTTGTTACTTACACATCAATGACAGACGCTGAAATTGTCCTGTGTATCTGCGTGCTATGTTCTCCTTCCTGTCTGCTAGATGGTTTACATTTTAGACTATTTCACATGTGAACTAATCTGTTGATACGTTTTTGTTGTGGAACCGTAATATCATCATTGGCAGGTGTCTGTATACTTCTACAATCTGCTTCGACTTTGTCATGCAGACGTTTTATATTTCTGTTGTCTGATTTATTCAATTTTTATAGATGAAGGATTTAATGTAAACTTGAACTTCCGTAGAACCCTGTGATCCAGGGTTCAATACGTACTGAAATTAGCTTGCCCAGCAATAGTATTCTAGAAATCAAAGTCACCGATATAGTTGATTTACATGCGTCGTGACTTTCGTTCTGGACTGAAATCAATTTTTATGATACAAGATATTGGCAACAACTAGAATAGGTGAATCGGGTTTTTGTCCCTGAAAGGTACTCCGTATATTTAAAAGTTGGGAGTTTTATTCGTATGTGTTACTGTGCTATTATTTCGATTGCACAGCGAAATACTTTTTATTAGCTAGATGACATTTTGAACATAAATTATTCTTGAAAAGCCTATTTCTTCAAAGCTTCTGTAATTGTGGAGGGGAAACTTTGTCGAATCTCAACACATATCGAAGCAGAACATGAGAAAGTGTTTGACATCAGAGATAATAGCATCTAGGTCTTTGTTAACGTATGTGTTCCACTATATTCCTGTCATATATTCTTAAGAAACTGTACATTTGTGTACGAATAGAATGAGTGCCGAAATTTTTCGTGAGAGACAGGCGAAAGCTCTTTTTGGTAATCTGTCACGCACTTTCGTCGCCTGGAAAATCTAAGATTAGGAGTGGTGTAAGTGTTCGTTATGTAGACATACGTGTAGTCACTTGAATTCTTGGGATGACATTTAATGGCAATGTGGACTGTATCGTTACTGGAAAAACTAAATCACACATGGCGTGCCGTGTTTTGCTAATAATCCTCCGAGAAGACTTGATTCAGATGAGTACATAAGAAGTAATGGAAAACGTAGAGTGATAGTTCCTCATGTCATTTCGTCCTCAACACGCTTACTCCTCCCGTTGTATTTTAGGGGTATCTAGTGGAAACTTGTTGAATGTTTTCCTCTTGGTGGGAGATGCCTGCCGTCGTGGTCGATTCTTGTCTTTTGTACAACTGCAGTATAATTAAATGACCTTACCACTCCGAATCAAAATCAGTTCTAACTACTTATTATGTGCTGATCTGTAGTCTGTAGCAAATACAGGTGCCCAGATGTCTAGGGGTTTTGGCGGTATATAGTATTCGCATCATACTTTTCTATTGGTGCTTTCTCCGGGCTTTTATTATTCACATGGAAACTAGTAAACTTTCGGTGGGTAGTTGCATGAGTGTGAGAGACAAATCGGGACTCTGATCGAGGCGTGTATCTGCTGTGATATCTGGTGGATGACTTTTGGGCCTGTTTCTGGCAAAAACAGTCTCGGAATCAGTGTTGTTCGAAGAAGAAATGTCAGACACCACGATGCCAAAGTTGATGATGGTGACTTATTTGAGCTTCGCATACATCCATGATGGACCAAACTCGTGTATCACTGAAAATTTTTTAGTCGTTGGTATTCAGCAGGAAAGCCGAAAATCTTATCGGCAAATCTTCTGGTTCAACAACTTCATCCTGATGTCAGCGAGCGTAGGTTACTATAGATTGCAAATAAGTACTAGTGATTTGGATTGGTCATCCATCAAAGATCGCAGTCTAAATTGTTCACATTTCCGACTGACAATAGCAACATGTGTGAGAAAATCAACATGTTCTTTCTTCATCGGTTACAAACATATATATATATATGATTAGAGAGATGGGTGATCAGGAAAGTGTTATTTCAGTGTACTGTCAAAATAGCAACTGCGTGTTTTATGGTAGGTTGATATTCCAATGTCGACTGGATTCTAATAGACCCGAATCACCAAATAGGGGATGCACGTATTGGGAATCATCTTATCTGACAAATTGTAATTTGAAATCACTTAGCGGATGAAATAACGGTCCCAATAAGATCCACCAATTTATGACCCCTTCATCGTTTCTGAACTGACACAAATGCTAAAAATGAGTACTTCAACAGTTGAACACGAACGCAGGCAACATTTTACATAGTGAGTACTAGTATAAGCACTAAAACATGTGACATTAATTGCCCTTTACTTTAAACCTAACAGGATTCATTTAATGCGTCAGAGATTTGAAACACTGTTAAACACAACCTCCAGAATATGCAGTCACTGCAGTTTATATATATAAGTTGCTTATTTTAATTTTGTTTGAAAGCCGCCTAAGAAAGATATTATCATTTGATGTATTCATACACTAAGGAGTGGAATTGGAGCATTCGAGTTGGTTGGTTGGTTTGAATTGACTTGAATTTTCCATAGATTAATTAGACTTAAATGATAGCTGCGGATTTGTATCAGTTAGGGTATAATTCGACAAGGGAAGGAGTGTGGAGTAGAGTTCAGATTTAGCTTGGAAACAACGATTGACTAGAGACAAAATACAAGATAGAAAAACAGTGGACTTATACATATTATGATGGAGAGCTCAATCGGGTGGGAGTGTATAGTAAATTAAAAGTATAACACAGACAAAACAACTAAGTAGATTTGGAAACTTAGTAGTAAGTTCAACTCGGTAAGGGAAAATCAAAAGTGAGTGGAATGTTATGCAACAGAAAAAAAACAACAACAACACAAGAGCACACGAACTAACTAGGGCAGGGAGAGACTAATCAAGCTATCTTTCTGTATAAAAAGGTTGGATCAGAGTCTTTGTTTAGCAATGGCCTCTGCAAAGCGAAGCGACCGTGATTTTCTGTGTGTATTGATTATTTTGAAAGCCTGACTGATTTCCATTGTCAATTCCACTTGATGAGATCACTTTGCTATCTTTCTTATGGAAACTTTTAGGGATATGCTCGGATAATCTAGCAGATGCTCTCCTTTGACGAAAATGCAGGGGAATCGGTAAATGCAGTTGGGATTGACATGAGCAGGACACTTATCTACTTTTGACTGAGTTGACGAGCATACCGTGTTGTAAAGCGGAATGAGTCTGGTGGCGGGAAATGTTCTTTTCAACGCACCCTTAAATGTTTTTTCCGTTCTTGTGGATACTTCTTCCCTTTGTACACTGGACAGATAAAAACTGATTTCTATTGAACTACTTGGCGCTTCGGTCTAGGTGTTTTTCCACTTCCATATTTTGCTATGAACTTGCAGAGGTATCCATTCTCAATATGGTTCTTTTGAATAACTCCAAGTTCCTCTTCAGTCTTATCTTCTAAACATAACACCCTCGCTGTGCTAAATGGCGTTTTGACCAGGGTCCGTTTGTTGCTGTTTGGGTAAAAGCTGTGATAATTCAACTATTGAACACTCCAAGTTTCTTTCCTGTGCAGGGGTTTTCTATCATCCCATCATTTCTTATTTTGACACAGTTCTGTGAACAGCAGAGCAAAAGAGGTGAAACTGTAGTCTTTGTCAAGTTGCGCTTCACTTTGAAAGATGAAGTGATCAAGACAGAATGACCAATATTTAATTATTGCACTTATTATGGAGTCAGTGCTACCGTTCTGCAGCCATGCGGGATAATCCACTTAAACCCTTTTAGAAAAAATACGCTTTAAAAGATCAATAATACAACCTGGCTCCACAAGAGCAAGTGGACTGCTATATATACTTAGATGTAATCAGATGCGAGATATTATCTTATAGGATTCTATGGACCACTGGATGACTGTAAAACACTCTCATGGGGAATGTTCTTCCTCAATGATACTGAAGTTCTCCTAAGGATATTATTGGTTAGTTCAGTCCTGAAATCAAGGTTCGTATGGGGCTACAGTTTTGTCATTCACATTGTCTCGTGTGTTTGAACTTTCGGTTTAATTTGTTTGTCAATGATACTTGATGGATATAGATGTTTTGACGAGGATTTCTAATTCTTCCGTAGGCTGAAGGCTTCAAATACCGTCGGAAGTAGATGTCAAAGGAACTTATGGAATTTTGTTTGCCTTCAGTTGACAACCAGCCGTAGAAGCTTGTCATTCCATGAAATCTCTGGAAAGACTCTCTGCTGAACTACTTGTTTTGTCTCATTGATGTAATGATCTACAGATTTTATTGTTTGAAATCTGTGGAAACTGTGCCGTATTTGTCATAGACCATCAGGATTAGTCTCTTTAAATCGTTGAGTTAGGATTAAGTGATAAACACTTCACTGTCCCAATCACTACTTTCACAACCTTAATAATAATAATAATAATCACTTTATTCCACAACAATAACAATTCACAGCATGGAATTTTCAGCGTTTCTTTTACCTATTGCAATGGCTTAGCTCTATTTATAATTATATAAATGTATAAAATTTTAAAATATTGATAGTTAATAGGAAAAATAAAAATAAAACCCAACAAAATCACACCATTGCTAGGTCATAGTGAATGATATATAAATAACATAACAAATAACACATGCAATAATATGCATCATTTCATTTTATAGTTTAGTTAATGATTTAAAAGCTGTAAAAGTTCTTTTCTGATATTTGTCTCTTCACACAATACTCGTGCCAAATATGGTACGGTCGAATTTTTATATTTTGTAGTACGAGCATAAATGTTTATGAAATTTCTTCTGGTCTTACCCGAAGAGATACAAGGAAACAAATGTGAATAAAGAGGATGTTCACTATCAGACAAAATAACTTTAGCTAAGTATTTACAAGAATTCATATGCCTATTGACAGCAGTGTCGGTTAGCTGAGTCAAAGGGATAGCACTGACCCTACTTACAGCCTTCAATGTTCTTCGTAGTATTATATGGTCTTTCTTGAGTAGCCCAGGGAAGAATAATGGAGAACAATAAAGAATGATGGGCAAAACACATGAATTAATAAATTGTATGAGAAGAGGTTGGGTTATACCTGAGTGCCTCAACTTCTTTATGTATTAAGTCAGACAGAAAACTTTCTTAGAAACTATAAGAATATGAGACGACCAGCAAAGGTTTGAAGAGAAACTAATGCCAAGATAAGAAACACTTGACTTACTCTCTATCATGGTACCATCAATATTACAGCAATCATGAGATTGGATCAATCCATGCATGTCTTTTTCACTTCTCAAGCTGAAATCAACAGTATTACATTTAGTTGGATTTATTTAAAGATCATTTGAGCCAGACCAATCCTTAATTTCAGCTAAGAAGCCATTCATATGGGAACAATCCGATGTGGAAACTACAGGGACAGAAACGGTCAGATCATCAGTATACTTAATGAAGTTAACTTTGGGTGAGTTTGGAAGGTCATGCAAAAAGAAAGAGAAAAGAAATGGAGAAAGTATTGCACCATGAGGCACACCACTTTCAATTAGCTGAGAAGTGGAGCGCTTTCCAGCCAAAACAGTATTCTGTTTCCTATCCTTAAAATAAGAAGACAGCCATCTAGTTGCCCAGGACTCTGTTTGTGCTGAAATCATCTTTCCTAATAAAAGTGTCCTAGGAACAGAGTCGAAAGCTGCAGTATAGTCTAAGAAAGCTGTTCGAACGAACTTAGCACCCTTATCAAGGCAGGAAACAATATTGTGGTGTAGTACAATGGCTGCATCTAATGTACTTCTTCCACACTTATAAGCAAACTGCTTAGGGTCACTGAAAGCTTTTAAAGAAGGTTTAAGAATATTCAAAAGAAGTTTCTCCATAGTTTTCAAAAAAGGAGATGTTATAGCGACTGGTCTAAACTTTATACCTGCTCCAGAAGATGATTTCTGTACAGGTACAACCTTGATTTCTTTCCAGTCAGCAGGTATTAATCAAGAAGCTGTGCTAGAAAGGGGTTTGCGAGTGCTTGTTTCATGCACACATCGTTAGGGGTGACACACGAACGAATGAAATGTTTGTCGAACTGCTTTGTATGTTAGTAACTCGGCGGTTGGTAAGACCCATCCACCGATGTATCAAAAAATGTAATATATCGTCACCTGAGCATCTGGATAATGTCGTAGTCCTCTTATATAAGTTTGCTTTTTCGAAAAAGGCTTCAAAATATTGCTCTTTTTTGCAGCGCAACAATATTTGTATTACTCCTTATAATAGCTGAAGCCTTATCGGTGGTTAACTGTTTTATTTCAGCAATAAAATTCAGGGTCATTTAAACCCCTCATATGTGGAATTGCTGTTAAACATTTCGACTGTTGATTCGAGATAGTGTGGTGAGAGCTGTCTGCTAGCGAGAATGGGTAGACAGCAATTTACGTCAATGTTTACTTCCCAAATCTTGGTCATGAGAAAAACAAGAACAAAGAACAGTGGCTCATTCTTCAATTTGTCAAATAAAGAAATCTTTATATGGGTAGCTGAGTGTCATGCCTGCTTCAAAGGTGATGCCTGTCGTGTCACTAACTAGATCCTCCAGTCAAAAACGTTTGTCTCTGACTGAGTTGGTCAGTTTTATTGAATATCTGCACACCAGAATTTATTCAAAAATATGTATAGAAACTCATAAGAAAAGAAAAGTAGTCAGGTATATGCCGAGAGTAATACAGACAGTAAGGAATTCAAAGCCTTGAAATGAAGTGACATCAAAGGCTCTACTTGGGATTCGTATAAGGCTGGGATTAGAGTGGCGAAAAGCAAGGTCATCACAACGCATTCAATTGCAAATCATCATCATCATACATGGTGAAATGTGGTAAAATTCTTGAAAAGTGACATAATTAGGTGTAAAGATAGATTAATAATCTAGTCTTTGTTCATGGAATCAGCACCAAACATGTATAGTCGAAATAACGCCATGCCTGTCCCAAAGATATGGTCCAGGATATCCCTGTCTTCACGTTTCCCACTGTCTGACGCATAATCCGTCCACCACAATTAGGAATATCATTGGTGATAATAAGCACCCTTGTCTGACTCCTGTGTTTACTCCAAACGCCTCGCTGAGTTTTCCGTTGTGGATCACTTGACATGTGCCGTTGTCGTACAGCTGTTGAATAAGGTTGATGAATATTTAGGGTACGCCGTAGTACTCGAATAGTTTCCAAATTACTTCGCGGTCAAAGCTGTCGAAGGCCTTCTCAAAGTCTATAAAGTTGAGGTAGAGTTTTGACTGCCATTCCATGCTTTGTTTGATGATGATGCGTAGAGTTGCAATTTGGTCAGAACATGGTTTGCCTTTCCTGAATCCAGCTTGTTCTGGTCGGAGTTCTGTACCCAGTGCGTCCTTTATTCTCTCCAGGATGATGCGACTCAGGATTTTACTTGGCGTCGACAGGAGCATGATTCCTCGCCTGTTCTTACAGAGTCCCAGGTCGCCCTTCTTTGGTAGTTTCACAAAGTAACCTTTCCTCCAGTCAGTAGGCACCTTCCCTCCTTCCAGACCTTTCGCAATAATGGAGTCAGCATATCTGCTGTCGTCCCTGGGTCCGCTTTCAGTGCTTCAGGGAGTAATCCACCTGGTCCAGCTGCTAATTCAGTCACTTAACTATCCCTTATCACCTTTTAGTTTGTGTTTCACTATTACTACATATTGTTAGCAAGTAGCATGAATGTCTATTTCATTTGTTATTTTGTTACTTGTCTGTAGTTATTGATGCCCATTTGAAATTATTTCACCTATTGTATAAACATTAGATTTGGTCTAGTGTAAATGCCTTCTTATGGTTAAACGGTATTTGCCGTACATTTCTTCTTTATGTTCCACTTTATTCTGAGCATTGTTTATTCAAATCTCTTTATTCTTGATTAACACATTTGCGAGTTGTTTATTTGGAACACTAAAAAAGATCAACATGGAACGAAAAACTCACTAACCTACCAAGTTAGGTGTCACTATATACAAGAAGAAACCTAATCCGTTCACTGAGGCACAGAATCTGCTGCATTTTCAGCCCCGACACTATGAACCAGGAGGTGGGCACTCTAAAATGGATATCCACTGAAAATGGATGCTGCAAACACTTTGTCACAAAAAAAAACCCTGAAGCCTACACCATTAAAGTCGTATACACTTTCTGCCCCGAAAAATTCCTCTGTCTTGATCTGAAATTCAATCTAGACGCATCAGCCGAAATACCAAGATGTCGCCTTTCCGAGTCACTGAAGTAAACCTTTCTCGAAACTTAACTTTGGCTCAATTTCTCTGGATGATATGCATGGATTTGAAGAATAAGCTACCGCTACCAACCTCATCAATGTGTATCTATCAGTTTACCTGTTCATGTGGAGCTAGCCTGATCGACCGTATTCAGAGATTGCTATCCAAATGTATGATCACACACTTACCCTCATGGTTTGTTATAGAGAAGTGAAAAGATCCTCCAAGCAGCTCTATTCTTGAACACTTGATCGGATCTCAGCACCAAGCTAAATCTACAGACCCACTTCAAAGTCATTTGCAGAATACATGGGAATCTTTCTGAAAGAGTATGAATCAAACTTCTTGAAACCACAGAGGCAATGGTAATTCACATGTTCAATCTCGAACTCTACATACAAAATAATTTTGTTTTCGGTCATTAAATCTACAGTGCACTTGATCTGTCTGAACACTGGGTAGGTGGTTTTTGTTTTGTTTTTTAGTTTCTTAATTTTATTATTTCTTTCGCTTACCTCTTGTTAAATTTCTAATCCTTATTACCGCTGTTGTTACCTTGACTGTCGTACAGTTTTAGTTGAGTTCTACTTCAGTTTCTACCAAAATAACGCTATTTATTTTGCGTAATTTGTTATCTAAAAGTAACAGTTCTAAAGACTCATCTTTGAATAAATATTCCTTTTATTGCCAAGATAAATTACTACATAAATTAGATTATACAGCATGAAATAACCAATGTGTGAAATGAAGTAACAGGTGGAGGCATATATTGAGAAAAGAGATAATATTCCTAATAATAAGTCTGGATAGTATAAACGGAAAATTCGATAGTATTGAGAGAATGTTTGAGTGAAGGGCAAAGATTATAACAAATAATAATAAGCAAAAAATAATCCCCGAAAACCGACAAAAAAACCCAAGAGGGTTAAGGAGAAGAGTCAGTGTTGGTGAGAAGAAGAATCTTTAGTCCAATTTCGGCCACGGTAGGAACAGCGTCTAGAAGTGTTTGTTTTGGATACAAAGTTCTGGTTTGGTAGGTCTTGTTATAGCGGCTTCAGCTACCGTGTAGGATATATAAGCGAACTGTGCGTAATAACCACTTCGGAATTCTGTATAAAACCCTGGAAACTGTATCGTCGTCGATGTGCTGTCTAGTATCGACCAAGTGTGTGACAGGATCGAGGTTTTTATGCACTTAATTTCCCGCCTGCTGAATCAAGCTGGTAAATGTTCTCGAACCCACAGACAAATCTGCCTAATCTTGCGCCCAACATAACTTGAACCACAGGAACAGTTGAAATGGTATGTGTATGAAGAAGAGCTAAGATTAGGTAAGACATCTTTGAGTTGCTGGAAGAAAACTGGATGGCTACTGAAGGATAGGAACAGATGTGCAGATTAGGAAGTTTTCTTTGTCATCTTGGTCAAACGTTGCGATAGGATCTCCACAGGAATACCTCCCCTGAATTGTAGATATAAAAATAGAGGCTTTTTCTTCACCGTTGCCACTTCATGTTTACGAAAATTGTAACCTATGTTGACTTTAATAAACTTCTCTGGGTATCCATTCTCGCTTAGAATATCTTCAATGACCATGAGGTCTTTCTCTACACAGTGTTCGGAACAAATGGACCTCTCTGTAAATGCCAAGCACCTGATCAGATTACGTTTTTATTTCATCGGTACGAAGCTAAGGAAGTGTGTATATTAAGCTTCGGTCTCTAGCTTTCTAAATATGGTTCTTTGATGGAACCATCCTCTCTTCTTGTTAGTAGAACGTCGAGAAAGTACAGAGAATCATTGTATTCTCCTTCCATTTATACTATCCGGACTTATTATTATCTTTATTAATATTATCTCTTTTCTCAGTATATGTCTTCACCTGTTTCGTTTTTAATTTGCTCTGTTTATTTCACTACGCTGATTGTTTTTGACACAACTTTTCTGTTTTATCTTATTGTCTCACAGCGTCAGTGTATTTCATAGTGTACTCTTGTATATTCTGATTATCATATTAATGTGTTATATAGTAGCAGTACAGTGTTTAAGCCTAGCCGTGCTTTTTGAATTTTACGCGTAACTTAAATTTTTGCAATAATCTATGATAATATCTTGCAAAGAATCTACAGTATCACTATGTTATATCAAAATAAACTTATCTAATTTATTATCGCATCGCTTGTATTTAAGTGAAATGGAAAAGATATACGATCATTAGGTTTTATGACAATATGTTGATAATTTGAGGTACGATCATTAGGTTTTATGATGATATGTTGATATTTCGATAATTTGAGAACAGAGACCTCCCATTCCCCCTGTTTAGTTTCGACATGTGCTTATGATGCACAACACCAACCAGTGGTGATTGCTAACAGATGATATCTTGTAATCTGAATAATTTCGGTTTCCGAAAACAAAACTGTGGTGAAGTGTCGCCTCTGGAACTGTGTACATTGTGAAAGGCTAATTTAATTTAACGTATTTTATCAGTTAACCAGAGTAGCTGGCCAAAATTCCAGTTGTTCAGCTGTCTGACATGAGTCACACCCGGGAACACTGATGATGAGCACGTCCACAAAGAAGCGAAACAACTTTTCGGTGTTTTTCATATCACTTAGATTTGGATAGATAAGGCTGGTTAATACGAGTGGCATACAACTACCCATCTCAGTGGATTAATAGAGCTCTGCTGAATGGTTTTTTTGCATTGTTCTCTGTCCTTAGAGATCAGATGGCTTAGCTGTAACATTTTTTATTATTAGGATTGTGACTGCCAGCTAGTATATATCTTAATGTGAAGTTGATTGGTTTTAGTTTTTATATAGATTGAAATGTAATATAGAATATATGAAATACATAATCTTCTTTTCTGTTCACATTTTTACCCTTTTATCGTCAGTATAAATCCAGTTCAAATAAAAACGGGTGATTAGTATTTAAGTAGAATGTATTACATTAAAAAAACAACAGAAGAATAAATTAAAAATAAAAAAACGAAAAAAAACAACAACAAACAATTATTTAACAAAAAAGAGCCAAGTTAAAAAGATATGCAGTCACAGTGTTAGAAATAGGCGTGCAAGCAAACGTTTGTGCAGTTTCAAGCAGATGAATTCGATTTTTACAGGTTGTTCCTGATGTCACATTTGAAGTGGGTTCATCTATGAAAAATGTAATGTAATGAAAGGATTAGTTGTTAAAGTTCTTGCAAGATATTCTTCATCAGTTAATATATAACGAAAACTCATTCACCTTTGTAATTCACTTTAAAGAAGCAGAACTATTATTGTCCTCTTTCATTGTATTGTATTGTATCATAAAAATCCGACTCACAAATACAAGTTGCTAACATAATTGACAGTAGGTTTACTAACACTGTTGGCGGCCTGCTTAAAACTTGAGCTACCGAAAACTTCCATCTCTTTATTCCAGATGTTTTCACACTCGTTCAGTTTGTTTTAATCGATTAAAATATAACCTCTATTCGTATTATCTACTCTTGTGTGTATTTAAAATATTGACAAGCTTATGATTCACAATTTCCTACTAATCCTGAGGAAAGGAGTGGTTGTGGGTGGCAGTGTGTTCGAATACATGAGATAACACTGTTCTTCAGTTATGCCCTTTAGTCTCAAAATGTACTTTTGAACTTCTCATAATTGGCTTTCAACTAGATATCGTGGATTACTTGAAGAATACAAAGCAGATATATATATATATATATATATGTATACCATAATGGAATGAATGGTTTATGCTTTAGCTCAGAGACCATTGTGTCACCCACAGGATATACTGTCAATTAATATTTTACTTGAAAGGAAAATATTATGCAATAAACTCCGCTAAAAATTCTATACGTTTTATAAATACTGTCCAGAATAAAGATATTATTATTATTGTCAATTCCCTTATAATACTAGATAGATATGTAGGACAGTGGGCTATTCCATATTAGTTTGTTTATTAGATGTATCACACAGTGAAACAGTCTTATTACACACTGGATGACGTTTCGAACAAAATTATCTATAGTTCATAACCATATCATCAATTATAATCACACGACTTCGAAACTTGAGTTTTATGGTTTTCTTTGTCCTCTCTTATTTGTCGTCGTTGGGGTAGTAGAATTTTCCAGATATCTAGGTGGACAGGTGTCGAATCATTCCTATCACATGTATTTGCATTTGATTCGATAAACAAAGCTTCTGTTATCAATCTCTCCCTCCACCCTGTGACATTATATTTTAAAACTGTCATCCTATCCCATCCTATTGTATGGTTGTGTGTAATTGCATCTAGTGAGTAGGATAACTGAACTATTCCCTGTTCTGCTAGTTTGACTATGTATTTGACCTGACAATCATTACAGGCAGGGTAAACTAAAGTGTTTTGTTTTAAAGGCACCACAGGATTGATCCTTTAACCGACAAAGCTTGTTTCTAATTGAGTTTGTGAGTTTGAATGTCACTTTTATTCCTGCCTTGTTAGGAATTCTGCGTGAGATGTTTTCCAAGGTTCCTTCCTTGTATGGAATCACTACTGATGATGATAATCATCAGTAGTAAGGCAAGAGTCAGGCAACAGATCGTTTATTAAGGAAATCAACAGATATTTATATATTTTCATGCACATTATTATAGATAATTTTTAGCAGACAAACACAGTCCTCTGATTTGTTGCTTCCCGCTTAAAGTCAATCTTTCATATCTTTGTGGCTGTTTCTTGAAGGTCATATCATCTATCTGCTAATTGTATCCGCCCACGCAAAGTCTGCTGTGATTGGTTATTGAGTCTGTCTATGTTCTTGTTTTTCACATGACCAATATTTGGGACGTGGACTGCTGTCTACCAATATTGGTTAGTAGACAGCTCTCACACCACATAACTAGATGGTGTTTACTTATAATAGTATGAAAATTTCAGATGAAAAAAGAAATGAAATTTCTATTATGCACTCATAATTTCTTATTTGATTACAGCTGGATACCACACCGTATATTTAGTACAAGTATGGAATTTTCAGCATGGATATCGATAGCCCAAATTTTGCAGGCCGACCATAGATATCGGATGTGCGTCTGCAGGGGATCGAACACCGGACCATGTGCATGGTCGGCGAGAGTCCAAACCACTGTGCCACCGACGCACAGGTGCCCGTAATCGCTGTACTCAAAGATTTATTGTAATCTGTAATCAGGTAACCATTTACATAGATAAGTAGAGTCTGCGATATATTTTAAGGTCACATTCACATACGGTATTATAAAAAAAGCATATTGAAAATATTCATTTTTCTTGAATGATGTCAATTCGAAAACAAAAGCAGTATCAAGTTTGCATTAAATAAAAATCTAGTTTGAAACACAAAAGAGGTGTCCACAAAGCCTAATTATCATTTCTTGAAAACATTGAAATTCTATGAAAATCATGAATAAGAAACCTTCAGTAATTTAGCTGTTCAATGATTAAAGAAGCAGCAAAACTTACCTCTATTGACCTGGTTAAGAAAGAAAGCAAAATTAAATTCGTCAGAAAAAAAGAAAAAATTAATTCATCAAAATAATTAATAGATTAACAATCTCAAAAAATATCAGAATATAAAAAAAAGAATAGAAAAGATCGACTGTCGAAATAAAAATAAATAGAATGGAGGATATCAGACAGTATTCAGGATTTGAAAGGCAGAGTGAATCAAGGAAGATTGAAGAGAAGTAGGTGAAGACGTGTGCAAACTGCAGTTAGTAGGGTGAAAGAACTGCTCAAGTTGATAATTTTATTTCGAAAAGCAATGAAATATTACACGAGTGCGTACCATCGATATCCAGACGACCTTTCTTCCTAGGAGTCCTACAGAAAAAAAGAGTTAGTTATTTGATATATATTAGAGAGTTAAACCAAGCATATTAAGTTAAGTAAATCATCACAGTTAACTGGCAAACAATCAATTCTACTGACAACAAACAACACGTGTACCATTACACGTGCATTACACGCTTTCTCCTTGTCATTTCTCTGCAAGACGATGAGGAGTTTCAAGTGTAGGTAGGTAGACAGTGAGTGAGTGAGTGAGTGAGTGAGTCTAGTGACAGTGTGTTGCTTTAGCAGGTGACTACGAAACCTACCTGTGATAAACACTGACTGATTGTATTGACATGACTGAGGTATCGAAAATCTGATCTATCTATCTCTTTTGTAAGTAAGAGATAGTTTAGTTTGCAACTGGATGGAATGACAGACACAAAATGGCTGCCTGTGTATTTCTTTCACACAGAATGCATATTCTTCGAATGCAATATATGATTTATGAATTGTTCTCAGTGTTTCACTTGAATGAGAGATGGTTGAATGCAAGGCTCCTGAGAAAGCCTTTGTCTTATGGGAATCATGAATTTCCCACATTCATCCATCATCGTTTGTCGCACACAATCACCTTTCAGTTGATACTGAAAACATCACTTACGTGTCGGTTTCTCCTAAAAGTCGAGCAAAGTTTATGTTGATTTGTAATTTACAAGAATATTTTTGATTTCAATCCACTTATGTGAAATGCATGCTACCTGATCTCGCTCGTCTTCCACTGTGCTTCTCGGTGTCTTTTGACGAGTCGCGCTTCTTTCTGAGAGATTTCAGTCAATGTGTATCGTGTTTGTAATCACAAATCTGCATAGAATGCACATGGACGTGTTCGTGTGTGTAACATTGTGGTCGTGTGATACAGACAATGTCTTCCAAGGGAATATTATTCTGACATATTGGCACAGTTCGATACTGCATTGGCAAGGGTATAATATATACACATATATAAATATAAATATGTTTGAACATTCTATTTCATGTGTCTCGATGTAGACCGAAATGACACGCTGATTGATTGGTTGAAGAATATGAACTGTATAGATATGATGAATAGAAAATATAGCTTGGCTTCCGTGTCTCGCCTTCAGCTGTGACAACATAAATGCAAATGCGTGTTCGCGATAAATAGAGAGAGAGAGAGAGCTATATCAATCAGGGAAATTATGCACTGATATTAATTAATTGGCAGAGAGTGAGTGATTGACGAAATTCAAGTTGTTGATATTGTTGAGTGTGATGAAATAGTGACAAGGAATAGTGTATGGGGAGGAGAGCTTTAACAATGGCGAGTGTCGAGTGTGAAAATGAAAATGAGAATGAATAGAATGGGTGAGATGAGAGAGTATTCGGGATGTGAGTGGCAGAGTGAATCGAGGAAGGTTGAAGAGAAGTAGGTGAAGACGTGTGCAAACTGCAGTTAGTAGGGTGAAAGAACTGCTCAAGTTGTAATTTTGAATGTTAGAATTAATCGAATATCTAACAGGTTCCTACCTTTGTTTTCTCCGTCAGTTTCATGCTTTATTCCTCTGAAAAAGAAGTTTATTTATTAGCTTTTTTAGTGCTAATATCTTTTGATATTTTGATTATAGTTTGATGTGACACCGTAATTTCAGCAGAATATGGAATTTTCAGCATGGATATCGGTAGCCCAAATTTTGCAGTCCGACCATATATATCAGGTGTGCGTCTCCAGGGTTTCGAATAGATTATTTTTAGCAGACAAACACAGTCCTCTGATTTGTTGCTTCCCGCTTAAAGTCAATCTTTCATATCTTTGTGGCTGTTTCTTGAAGGTCATATCATCTATCTGCTAATTGTATCCGCCCACGCAAAGTCTGCTGTGATTGGTTATTGAGACTGTCTATGTTCTTGTTTTTCACATGACCAATATTTGGGACGTGGACTGCTGTCTACCAATATTGGTTAGTAGACAGCTCTCTCACCACATAACTAGATGGTGTTTACTTATTATAGTATGAAAATTTCAGATGAAAAAAGAAATGAAATTTCTATTATGCACTCATAATTCAGGTACCCGTAATCGCTGTACTCAGAGATGTATTGTAATCTGTAATCAGGTAACCAATTTACATAGCTAAGTAGAGTCTGTGATATATTTTAAGGTCACATTCATATAGGGTAATACAAGAAATGCACATTGAAAATATTTATTTTTCTTGAATGATATCAATTCAAAAACAACAGCAGTATCAAGTTTGCACTTAATAAAATTCTGGTTTAAAACACAGAAGAAGTGTCCACAAAGCCCAATTCTCATCGCTTGAAAATATTGAAATTCTATGAAAAAACTATGAATACGAAACCTTCAGACATTTACCTGTTCAATGATTACAGATACAGCAAAACTTACCTCTGGTTATCTGGTTAAGAAAAGCAGCCAAATAAATTTCGTTATGAAAACAGAAAAGACACCTACATAACAAAATTATTCTATTAAAAAATTCAACAGAAAGAGATTTCAAAGAGATTATTGAATGGTGAGCGTCGATTGTGAAAATGAAACTGAGAATGAATAGAATGGGTGAGATGAGAGAGTATTCGGGATGTGAGTGGCAGAGTGAATCGAGGAAGGTTGAAGAGAAGTAGGTGAAGACGTGTGCAAACTGCAGTTAGTAGGGTGAAAACACTGCTCAAGTTGATAATTTTATTTCGAAAAGCAATGAAATATTACATGAGTGCCTACCTTCAGTTTCTGAAACAGTATTTGCCTTGGAACTCCTACAGAAAAGAGTTATTTGATATATTAGACAGTTAAAGCAAGCATATTAAGAGTGAATCATCACAGTTAACTGCCAAACAATCAATTCTACTGACAACAAACAACACGTGTACCATTACACGTGCATTACACGCTTTCTCCTTGTCATTTTTCTGCAAGACGATGAGAGTTTCAAGTATAGGTAGGTAGACAGTGAGTGAGTGAGCGAGTGAGTGAGTGAGTGAGTGAGTCTAGTGACAGTGTGTTGCTTTAGCAGGTGACTACGAGACCTACCTGTGATAATCACTGACTGATTGTATTGACATGACTGAGGTATGGAAAATCTGATCTATCTATCTCTTTTGTAAGTAAGAGATAGTTTAGTTTGCAACTGGATGGAATGACAGACACAAAATGGCTGCCTGTGTATTTCTTTCACACAGAATGCATATTCTTCGAATGCAATATATGATTTATGAATTGTTCTCAGTGTTTCACTTGAATGAGAGATGGTTGAATGCAAGGCTCGTGAGAAAGCCTTTGTCTTATGGGAATCATGAATTTCCCACATTCATCCATCATCGTTTGTCGCACACAATCACCTTTTAGTTGATACTGAAAACATCACTTACGTGTCGGTTTCTCCTAAAAGTCAAGCAAAGTTTATGTTGATTTGTAATTTACAAGAATATTTTTGATTTCAATCCACTTATGTGAAATGCATGCTACCTGATCTCGCTCGTCTTCCACTGTGCTTCTCAGTGTCTTTTGACGAGTCGCGCTTCTTTCTGAGAGATTTCAGTCAATGTGTATCGTGTTTGTAATCACAAATCTGCATAGAATGCACATGGACGTGTTCGTGTGTGTAACATTGTGGTCGTGTGATACAGACAATGTCTTCCAAGGGAATATTATTCTGACATATTGGCACAGTTCGATACTGCATTGGCAAGGGTATAATATATACACATATATAAATATAAATATGTTTGAACATTCTATTTCATGTGTCTCGATGTAGACCGAAATGACACGCTGATTGATTGGTTGAAGAATATGAACTGTATAGATATGATGAATAGAAAATATAGCTTGGCTTCCGTGTCTCGCCTTCAGCTGTGACAACATAAATGCAAATGCGTGTTCGCGATAAATAGAGAGAGAGAGAGCTATATCAATCAGGGAAATTATGCACTGATATTAATTAATTGGCAGAGAGTGAGTGATTGACGAAATTCAAGTTGTTGATATTGTTGAGTGTGATGAAATAGTGACAAGGAATAGTGTATGGGGAGGAGAGCTTTAACAATGGCGAGTGTCGAGTGTGAAAATGAAAATGAGAATGAATAGAATGGGTGAGATGAGAGAGTATTCGGGATGTGAGTGGCAGAGTGAATCGAGGAAGGTTGAAGAGAAGTAGGTGAAGACGTGTGCAAACTGCAGTTAGTAGGGTGAAAGAACTGCTCAAGTTGTAATTTTGAATGTTAGAATTAATCGAATATCTAACAGGTTCCTACCTTTGTTTTCTCCGTCAGTTTCATGCTTTATTCCTCTGAAAAAGAAGTTTATTTATTAGCTTTTTTAGTGCTAATATCTTTTGATATTTTGATTATAGTTTGATGTGACACCGTAATTTCAGCAGAATATGGAATTTTCAGCATGGATATCGGTAGCCCAAATTTTGCAGTCCGACCATATATATCAGGTGTGCGTCTCCAGGGTTTCGAATAGATTATTTTTAGCAGACAAACACAGTCCTCTGATTTGTTGCTTCCCGCTTAAAGTCAATCTTTCATATCTTTGTGGCTGTTTCTTGAAGGTCATATCATCTATCTGCTAATTGTATCCGCCCACGCAAAGTCTGCTGTGATTGGTTATTGAGACTGTCTATGTTCTTGTTTTTCACATGACCAATATTTGGGACGTGGACTGCTGTCTACCAATATTGGTTAGTAGACAGCTCTCTCACCACATAACTAGATGGTGTTTACTTATTATAGTATGAAAATTTCAGATGAAAAAAGAAATGAAATTTCTATTATGCACTCATAATTCAGGTACCCGTAATCGCTGTACTCAGAGATGTATTGTAATCTGTAATCAGGTAACCAATTTACATAGCTAAGTAGAGTCTGTGATATATTTTAAGGTCACATTCATATAGGGTAATACAAGAAATGCACATTGAAAATATTTATTTTTCTTGAATGATATCAATTCAAAAACAACAGCAGTATCAAGTTTGCACTTAATAAAATTCTGGTTTAAAACACAGAAGAAGTGTCCACAAAGCCCAATTCTCATCACTTGAAAATATTGAAATTCTATGAAAAAACTATGAATACGAAACCTTCAGACATTTACCTGTTCAATGATTACAGATACAGCAAAACTTACCTCTGGTTATCTGGTTAAGAAAAGCAGCCAAATAAATTTCGTTATGAAAACAGAAAAGACACCTACATAACAAAATTATTCTATTAAAAAATTCAACAGAAAGAGATTTCAAAGAGATTATTGAATGGTGAGCGTCGATTGTGAAAATGAAAATGAGAATGGATAGAATGGGTGAGATGAGAGAGTATTCGGGATGTGAGTGGCAGAGTGAATCGAGGAAGGTTGAAGAGAAGTAGGTGAAGACGTGTGCAAACTGCAGTTAGTAGGGTGAAAGAACTGCTCAAGTTGATAATTTTATTTCGAAAAGCAATGAAATATTACATGAGTGCCTACCTTCAGTTTCTGAAACAGTATTTGCCTTGGAACTCCTACAGAAAAGAGTTATTTGATATATTAGACAGTTAAAGCAAGCATATTAAGTAGTAAATCATCACAGTTAACTGGCAAACAATCAATTCTACTGACAACAAACAACACGTGTACCATTACACGTGCATTACACGCTTTCTCCTTGTCATTTTTCTGCAAGACGATGAGGAGTTTCAAGTGTAGGTAGGTAGACAGTGAGTGAGTGAGCGAGTGAGTGAGTGAGTGAGTGAGTCTAGTGACAGTGTGTTGCTTTAGCAGGTGACTACGAGACCTACCTGTGATAATCACTGACTGATTGTATTGACATGACTGAGGTATGGAAAATCTGATCTATCTATCTCTTTTGTAAGTAAGAGATAGTTTAGTTTGCAACTGGATGGAATGACAGACACAAAATGGCTGCCTGTGTATTTCTTTCACACAGAATGCATATTCTTCGAATGCAATATATGATTTATGAATTGTTCTCAGTGTTTCACTTGAATGAGAGATGGTTGAATGCAAGGCTCGTGAGAAAGCCTTTGTCTTATGGGAATCATGAATTTCCCACATTCATCCATCATCGTTTGTCGCACACAATCACCTTTTAGTTGATACTGAAAACATCACTTACTTTTCGGCTTCTCCTAAAAGTCAAGCAAAGTTTATGTTGATTTGTAATTTACAAGAATATTTTTGATTTCAATCCACTTATGTGAAATGCATGCTACCTGATCTCGCTCGTCTTCCACTGTGCTTCTCAGTGTCTTTTGACGAGTCGCGCTTCTTTCTGAGAGATTTCAGTCAATGTGTATCGTGTTTGTAATCACAAATCTGCATAGAATGCACATGGACGTGTTCGTGTGTGTAACATTGTGGTCGTGTGATACAGACAATGTCTTCCAAGGGAATATTATTCTGACATATTGGCACAGTTCGATACTGCATTGGCAAGGGTATAATATATACACATATATAAATATAAATATGTTTGAACATTCTATTTCATGTGTCTCGATGTAGACCGAAATGACACGCTGATTGATTGGTTGAAGAATATGAACTGTATAGATATGATGAATAGAAAATATAGCTTGGCTTCCGTGTCTCGCCTTCAGCTGTGACAACATAAATGCAAATGCGTGTTCGCGATAAATAGAGAGAGAGAGAGCTATATCAATCAGGGAAATTATGCACTGATATTAATTAATTGGCAGAGAGTGAGTGATTGACGAAATTCAAGTTGTTGATATTGTTGAGTGTGATGAAATAGTGACAAGGAATAGTGTATGGGGAGGAGAGCTTTAACAATGGCGAGTGTCGAGTGTGAAAATGAAAATGAGAATGAATAGAATGGGTGAGATGAGAGAGTATTCGGGATGTGAGTGGCAGAGTGAATCGAGGAAGGTTGAAGAGAAGTAGGTGAAGACGTGTGCAAACTGCAGTTAGTAGGGTGAAAGAACTGCTCAAGTTGTAATTTTGAATGTTAGAATTAATCGAATATCTAACAGGTTCCTACCTTTGTTTTCTCCGTCAGTTTCATGCTTTATTCCTCTGAAAAAGAAGTTTATTTATTAGCTTTTTTAGTGCTAATATCTTTTGATATTTTGATTATAGTTTGATGTGACACCGTAATTTCAGCAGAATATGGAATTTTCAGCATGGATATCGGTAGCCCAAATTTTGCAGTCCGACCATATATATCAGGTGTGCGTCTCCAGGGTTTCGAATAGATTATTTTTAGCAGACAAACACAGTCCTCTGATTTGTTGCTTCCCGCTTAAAGTCAATCTTTCATATCTTTGTGGCTGTTTCTTGAAGGTCATATCATCTATCTGCTAATTGTATCCGCCCACGCAAAGTCTGCTGTGATTGGTTATTGAGACTGTCTATGTTCTTGTTTTTCACATGACCAATATTTGGGACGTGGACTGCTGTCTACCAATATTGGTTAGTAGACAGCTCTCTCACCACATAACTAGATGGTGTTTACTTATTATAGTATGAAAATTTCAGATGAAAAAAGAAATGAAATTTCTATTATGCACTCATAATTCAGGTACCCGTAATCGCTGTACTCAGAGATGTATTGTAATCTGTAATCAGGTAACCAATTTACATAGCTAAGTAGAGTCTGTGATATATTTTAAGGTCACATTCATATAGGGTAATACAAGAAATGCACATTGAAAATATTTATTTTTCTTGAATGATATCAATTCAAAAACAACAGCAGTATCAAGTTTGCACTTAATAAAATTCTGGTTTAAAACACAGAAGAAGTGTCCACAAAGCCCAATTCTCATCGCTTGAAAATATTGAAATTCTATGAAAAAACTATGAATACGAAACCTTCAGACATTTACCTGTTCAATGATTACAGATACAGCAAAACTTACCTCTGGTTATCTGGTTAAGAAAAGCAGCCAAATAAATTTCGTTATGAAAACAGAAAAGACACCTACATAACAAAATTATTCTATTAAAAAATTCAACAGAAAGAGATTTCAAAGAGATTATTGAATGGTGAGCGTCGATTGTGAAAATGAAAATGAGAATGGATAGAATGGGTGAGATGAGAGAGTATTCGGGATGTGAGTGGCAGAGTGAATCGAGGAAGGTTGAAGAGAAGTAGGTGAAGACGTGTGCAAACTGCAGTTAGTAGGGTGAAAGAACTGCTCAAGTTGATAATTTTATTTCGAAAAGCAATGAAATATTACATGAGTGCCTACCTTCAGTTTCTGAAACAGTATTTGCCTTGGAACTCCTACAGAAAAGAGTTATTTGATATATTAGACAGTTAAACCAAGCATATTAAGTAGTAAATCATCACAGTTAACTGGCGAACAATCAATTCTACTGACAACAAACAACACGTGTACCATTACACGTGCATTACACGCTTTCTCCTTGTCATTTCTCTGCAAGACGATGAGGAGTTTCAAGTGTAGGTAGGTAGACAGTGAGTGAGTGAGCGAGTGAGTGAGTGAGTGAGTGAGTCTAGTGACAGTGTGTTGCTTTAGCAGGTGACTACGAGACCTACCTGTGATAATCACTGACTGATTGTATTGACATGACTGAGGTATGGAAAATCTAATCTATCTATCTCTTTTGTAAGTAAGAGATAGTTTAGTTTGCAACTGGATGGAATGACAGACACAAAATGGCTGCCTGTGTATTTCTTTCACACAGAATGCATATTCTTCGAATGCAATATATGATTTATGAATTGTTCTCAGTGTTTCACTTGAATGAGAGATGGTTGAATGCAAGGCTCGTGAGAAAGCCTTTGTCTTATGGGAATCATGAATTTCCCACATTCATCCATCATCGTTTGTCGCACACAATCACCTTTTAGTTGATACTGAAAACATCACTTACGTGTCGGTTTCTCCTAAAAGTCGAGCAAAGTTTATGTTGATTTGTAATTTACAAGAATATTTTTGATTTCAATTCACTTATGTGAAATGCATGCTACCTGATCTCGCTCGTCTTCCACTGTGCTTCTCAGTGTCTTTTGACGAGTCGCGCTTCTTTCTGAGAGATTTCAGTCAATGTGTATCGTGTTTGTAATCACAAATCTGCATAGAATGCACATGGACGTGTTCGTGTGTGTAACATTGTGGTCGTGTGATACAGACAATGTCTTCCAAGGGAATATTATTCTGACATATTGGCACAGTTCGATACTGCATTGGCAAGGGTATAATATATACACATATATAAATATAAATATGTTTGAACATTCTATTTCATGTGTCTCGATGTAGACCGAAATGACACGCTGATTGATTGGTTGAAGAATATGAACTGTATAGATATGATGAATAGAAAATATAGCTTGGCTTCCGTGTCTCGCCTTCAGCTGTGACAACATAAATGCAAATGCGTGTTCGCGATAAATAGAGAGAGAGAGAGCTATATCAATCAGGGAAATTATGCACTGATATTAATTAATTGGCAGAGAGTGAGTGATTGACGAAATTCAAGTTGTTGATATTGTTGAGTGTGATGAAATAGTGACAAGGAATAGTGTATGGGGAGGAGAGCTTTAACAATGGCGAGTGTCGAGTGTGAAAATGAAAATGAGAATGAATAGAATGGGTGAGATGAGAGAG
Organism: Trichobilharzia szidati; assembly: GCA_944472155.2. NCBI lineage: Eukaryota > Metazoa > Platyhelminthes > Trematoda > Strigeidida > Schistosomatidae > Trichobilharzia > Trichobilharzia szidati. Next base: position 13,648,677 of record OX235275.1, read on the forward strand.
TATTCGGGATGTGAGTGGCAGAGTGAATCGAGGAAGGTTGAAGAGAAGTAGGTGAAGACGTGTGCAAACTGCAGTTAGTAGGGTGAAAGAACTGCTCAAGTTGTAATTTTGAATGTTAGAATTAATCGAATATCTAACAGGTTCCTACCTTTGTTTTCTCCGTCAGTTTCATGCTTTATTCCTCTGAAAAAGAAGTTTATTTATTAGCTTTTTTAGTGCTAATATCTTTTGATATTTTGATTATAGTTTGATGTGACACCGTAATTTCAGCAGAATATGGAATTTTCAGCATGGATATCGGTAGCCCAAATTTTGCAGTCCGACCATATATATCAGGTGTGCGTCTCCAGGGTTTCGAATAGATTATTTTTAGCAGACAAACACAGTCCTCTGATTTGTTGCTTCCCGCTTAAAGTCAATCTTTCATATCTTTGTGGCTGTTTCTTGAAGGTCATATCATCTATCTGCTAATTGTATCCGCCCACGCAAAGTCTGCTGTGATTGGTTATTGAGACTGTCTATGTTCTTGTTTTTCACATGACCAATATTTGGGACGTGGACTGCTGTCTACCAATATTGGTTAGTAGACAGCTCTCTCACCACATAACTAGATGGTGTTTACTTATTATAGTATGAAAATTTCAGATGAAAAAAGAAATGAAATTTCTATTATGCACTCATAATTCAGGTACCCGTAATCGCTGTACTCAGAGATGTATTGTAATCTGTAATCAGGTAACCAATTTACATAGCTAAGTAGAGTCTGTGATATATTTTAAGGTCACATTCATATAGGGTAATACAAGAAATGCACATTGAAAATATTTATTTTTCTTGAATGATATCAATTCAAAAACAACAGCAGTATCAAGTTTGCACTTAATAAAATTCTGGTTTAAAACACAGAAGAAGTGTCCACAAAGCCCAATTCTCATCGCTTGAAAATATTGAAATTCTATGAAAAAACTATGAATACGAAACCTTCAGACATTTACCTGTTCAATGATTACAGATACAGCAAAACTTACCTCTGGTTATCTGGTTAAGAAAAGCAGCCAAATAAATTTCGTTATGAAAACAGAAAAGACACCTACATAACAAAATTATTCTATTAAAAAATTCAACAGAAAGAGATTTCAAAGAGATTATTGAATGGTGAGCGTCGATTGTGAAAATGAAAATGAGAATGGATAGAATGGGTGAGATGAGAGAGTATTCGGGATGTGAGTGGCAGAGTGAATCGAGGAAGGTTGAAGAGAAGTAGGTGAAGACGTGTGCAAACTGCAGTTAGTAGGGTGAAAGAACTGCTCAAGTTGATAATTTTATTTCGAAAAGCAATGAAATATTACATGAGTGCCTACCTTCAGTTTCTGAAACAGTATTTGCCTTGGAACTCCTACAGAAAAGAGTTATTTGATATATTAGACAGTTAAAGCAAGCATATTGAGTGAATCATCACAGTTAACTGCCAAACAATCAATTCTACTGACAACAAACAACACGTGTACCATTACACGTGCATTACACGCTTTCTCCTTGTCATTTCTCTGCAAGACGATGAGGAGTTTCAAGTGTAGGTAGGTAGACAGTGAGTGAGTGAGCGAGTGAGTGAGTGAGTGAGTGAGTCTAGTGACAGTGTGTTGCTTTAGCAGGTGACTACGAGACCTACCTGTGATAATCACTGACTGATTGTATTGACATGACTGAGGTATGGAAAATCTAATCTATCTATCTCTTTTGTAAGTAAGAGATAGTTTAGTTTGCAACTGGATGGAATGACAGACACAAAATGGCTGCCTGTGTATTTCTTTCACACAGAATGCATATTCTTCGAATGCAATATATGATTTATGAATTGTTCTCAGTGTTTCACTTGAATGAGAGATGGTTGAATGCAAGGCTCGTGAGAAAGCCTTTGTCTTATGGGAATCATGAATTTCCCACATTCATCCATCATCGTTTGTCGCACACAATCACCTTTTAGTTGATACTGAAAACATCACTTACTTGTAGGCTTCTCCTAAAAGTCAAGCAAAGTTTATGTTGATTTGTAATTTACAAGAATATTTTTGATTTCAATCCACTTATGTGAAATGCATGCTACCTGATCTCGCTCGTCTTCCACTGTGCTTCTCAGTGTCTTTTGACGAGTCGCGCTTCTTTCTGAGAGATTTCAGTCAATGTGTATCGTGTTTGTAATCACAAATCTGCATAGAATGCACATGGACGTGTTCGTGTGTGTAACATTGTGGTCGTGTGATACAGACAATGTCTTCCAAGGGAATATTATTCTGACATATTGGCACAGTTCGATACTGCATTGGCAAGGGTATAATATATACACATATATAAATATAAATATGTTTGAACATTCTATTTCATGTGTCTCGATGTAGACCGAAATGACACGCTGATTGATTGGTTGAAGAATATGAACTGTATAGATATGATGAATAGAAAATATAGCTTGGCTTCCGTGTCTCGCCTTCAGCTGTGACAACATAAATGCAAATGCGTGTTCGCGATAAATAGAGAGAGAGAGAGAGCTATATCAATCAGGGAAATTATGCACTGATATTAATTAATTGGCAGAGAGTGAGTGATTGACGAAATTCAAGTTGTTGATATTGTTGAGTGTGATGAAATAGTGACAAGGAATAGTGTATGGGGAGGAGAGCTTTAACAATGGCGAGTGTCGAGTGTGAAAATGAAAATGAGAATGAATAGAATGGGTGAGATGAGAGAGTATTCGGGATGTGAGTGGCAGAGTGAATCGAGGAAGGTTGAAGAGAAGTAGGTGAAGACGTGTGCAAACTGCAGTTAGTAGGGTGAAAGAACTGCTCAAGTTGTAATTTTGAATGTTAGAATTAATCGAATATCTAACAGGTTCCTACCTTTGTTTTCTCCGTCAGTTTCATGCTTTATTCCTCTGAAAAAGAAGTTTATTTATTAGCTTTTTTAGTGCTAATATCTTTTGATATTTTGATTATAGTTTGATGTGACACCGTAATTTCAGCAGAATATGGAATTTTCAGCATGGATATCGGTAGCCCAAATTTTGCAGTCCGACCATATATATCAGGTGTGCGTCTCCAGGGTTTCGAATAGATTATTTTTAGCAGACAAACACAGTCCTCTGATTTGTTGCTTCCCGCTTAAAGTCAATCTTTCATATCTTTGTGGCTGTTTCTTGAAGGTCATATCATCTATCTGCTAATTGTATCCGCCCACGCAAAGTCTGCTGTGATTGGTTATTGAGACTGTCTATGTTCTTGTTTTTCACATGACCAATATTTGGGACGTGGACTGCTGTCTACCAATATTGGTTAGTAGACAGCTCTCTCACCACATAACTAGATGGTGTTTACTTATTATAGTATGAAAATTTCAGATGAAAAAAGAAATGAAATTTCTATTATGCACTCATAATTCAGGTACCCGTAATCGCTGTACTCAGAGATGTATTGTAATCTGTAATCAGGTAACCAATTTACATAGCTAAGTAGAGTCTGTGATATATTTTAAGGTCACATTCATATAGGGTAATACAAGAAATGCACATTGAAAATATTTATTTTTCTTGAATGATATCAATTCAAAAACAACAGCAGTATCAAGTTTGCACTTAATAAAATTCTGGTTTAAAACACAGAAGAAGTGTCCACAAAGCCCAATTCTCATCGCTTGAAAATATTGAAATTCTATGAAAAAACTATGAATACGAAACCTTCAGACATTTACCTGTTCAATGATTACAGATACAGCAAAACTTACCTCTGGTTATCTGGTTAAGAAAAGCAGCCAAATAAATTTCGTTATGAAAACAGAAAAGACACCTACATAACAAAATTATTCTATTAAAAAATTCAACAGAAAGAGATTTCAAAGAGATTATTGAATGGTGAGCGTCGATTGTGAAAATGAAAATGAGAATGGATAGAATGGGTGAGATGAGAGAGTATTCGGGATGTGAGTGGCAGAGTGAATCGAGGAAGGTTGAAGAGAAGTAGGTGAAGACGTGTGCAAACTGCAGTTAGTAGGGTGAAAGAACTGCTCAAGTTGATAATTTTATTTCGAAAAGCAATGAAATATTACATGAGTGCCTACCTTCAGTTTCTGAAACAGTATTTGCCTTGGAACTCCTACAGAAAAGAGTTATTTGATATATTAGACAGTTAAACCAAGCATATTAAGTAGTAAATCATCACAGTTAACTGGCAAACAATCAATTCTACTGACAACAAACAACACGTGTACCATTACACGTGCATTACACGCTTTCTCCTTGTCATTTCTCTGCAAGACGATGAGGAGTTTCAAGTGTAGGTAGGTAGACAGTGAGTGAGTGAGCGAGTGAGTGAGTGAGTGAGTGAGTGAGTCTAGTGACAGTGTGTTGCTTTAGCAGGTGACTACGAGACCTACCTGTGATAATCACTGACTGATTGTATTGACATGACTGAGGTATGGAAAATCTAATCTATCTATCTCTTTTGTAAGTAAGAGATAGTTTAGTTTGCAACTGGATGGAATGACAGACACAAAATGGCTGCCTGTGTATTTCTTTCACACAGAATGCATATTCTTCGAATGCAATATATGATTTATGAATTGTTCTCAGTGTTTCACTTGAATGAGAGATGGTTGAATGCAAGGCTCGTGAGAAAGCCTTTGTCTTATGGGAATCATGAATTTCCCACATTCATCCATCATCGTTTGTCGCACACAATCACCTTTTAGTTGATACTGAAAACATCACTTACGTGTCGGTTTCTCCTAAAAGTCGAGCAAAGTTTATGTTGATTTGTAATTTACAAGAATATTTTTGATTTCAATTCACTTATGTGAAATGCATGCTACCTGATCTCGCTCGTCTTCCACTGTGCTTCTCAGTGTCTTTTGACGAGTCGCGCTTCTTTCTGAGAGATTTCAGTCAATGTGTATCGTGTTTGTAATCACAAATCTGCATAGAATGCACATGGACGTGTTCGTGTGTGTAACATTGTGGTCGTGTGATACAGACAATGTCTTCCAAGGGAATATTATTCTGACATATTGGCACAGTTCGATACTGCATTGGCAAGGGTATAATATATACACATATATAAATATAAATATGTTTGAACATTCTATTTCATGTGTCTCGATGTAGACCGAAATGACACGCTGATTGATTGGTTGAAGAATATGAACTGTATAGATATGATGAATAGAAAATATAGCTTGGCTTCCGTGTCTCGCCTTCAGCTGTGACAACATAAATGCAAATGCGTGTTCGCGATAAATAGAGAGAGAGAGAGAGCTATATCAATCAGGGAAATTATGCACTGATATTAATTAATTGGCAGAGAGTGAGTGATTGACGAAATTCAAGTTGTTGATATTGTTGAGTGTGATGAAATAGTGACAAGGAATAGTGTATGGGGAGGAGAGCTTTAACAATGGCGAGTGTCGAGTGTGAAAATGAAAATGAGAATGAATAGAATGGGTGAGATGAGAGAGTATTCGGGATGTGAGTGGCAGAGTGAATCGAGGAAGGTTGAAGAGAAGTAGGTGAAGACGTGTGCAAACTGCAGTTAGTAGGGTGAAAGAACTGCTCAAGTTGTAATTTTGAATGTTAGAATTAATCGAATATCTAACAGGTTCCTACCTTTGTTTTCTCCGTCAGTTTCATGCTTTATTCCTCTGAAAAAGAAGTTTATTTATTAGCTTTTTTAGTGCTAATATCTTTTGATATTTTGATTATAGTTTGATGTGACACCGTAATTTCAGCAGAATATGGAATTTTCAGCATGGATATCGGTAGCCCAAATTTTGCAGTCCGACCATATATATCAGGTGTGCGTCTCCAGAGTTTCGAATAGATTATTTTTAGCAGACAAACACAGTCCTCTGATTTGTTGCTTCCCGCTTAAAGTCAATCTTTCATATCTTTGTGGCTGTTTCTTGAAGGTCATATCATCTATCTGCTAATTGTATCCGCCCACGCAAAGTCTGCTGTGATTGGTTATTGAGACTGTCTATGTTCTTGTTTTTCACATGACCAATATTTGGGACGTGGACTGCTGTCTACCAATATTGGTTAGTAGACAGCTCTCTCACCACATAACTAGATGGTGTTTACTTATTATAGTATGAAAATTTCAGATGAAAAAAGAAATGAAATTTCTATTATGCACTCATAATTCAGGTACCCGTAATCGCTGTACTCAGAGATGTATTGTAATCTGTAATCAGGTAACCAATTTACATAGCTAAGTAGAGTCTGTGATATATTTTAAGGTCACATTCATATAGGGTAATACAAGAAATGCACATTGAAAATATTTATTTTTCTTGAATGATATCAATTCAAAAACAACAGCAGTATCAAGTTTGCACTTAATAAAATTCTGGTTTAAAACACAGAAGAAGTGTCCACAAAGCCCAATTCTCATCACTTGAAAATATTGAAATTCTATGAAAAAACTATGAATACGAAACCTTCAGACATTTACCTGTTCAATGATTACAGATACAGCAAAACTTACCTCTGGTTATCTGGTTAAGAAAAGCAGCCAAATAAATTTCGTTATGAAAACAGAAAAGACACCTACATAACAAAATTATTCTATTAAAAAATTCAACAGAAAGAGATTTCAAAGAGATTATTGAATGGTGAGCGTCGATTGTGAAAATGAAAATGAGAATGGATAGAATGGGTGAGATGAGAGAGTATTCGGGATGTGAGTGGCAGAGTGAATCGAGGAAGGTTGAAGAGAAGTAGGTGAAGACGTGTGCAAACTGCAGTTAGTAGGGTGAAAGAACTGCTCAAGTTGATAATTTTATTTCGAAAAGCAATGAAATATTACATGAGTGCCTACCTTCAGTTTCTGAAACAGTATTTGCCTTGGAACTCCTACAGAAAAGAGTTATTTGATATATTAGACAGTTAAAGCAAGCATATTGAGTGAATCATCACAGTTAACTGCCAAACAATCAATTCTACTGACAACAAACAACACGTGTACCATTACACGTGCATTACACGCTTTCTCCTTGTCATTTCTCTGCAAGACGATGAGGAGTTTCAAGTGTAGGTAGGTAGACAGTGAGTGAGTGAGCGAGTGAGTGAGTGAGTGAGTGAGTCTAGTGACAGTGTGTTGCTTTAGCAGGTGACTACGAAACCTACCTGTGATAATCACTGACTGATTGTATTGACATGACTGAGGTATGGAAAATCTAATCTATCTATCTCTTTTGTAAGTAAGAGATAGTTTAGTTTGCAACTGGATGGAATGACAGACACAAAATGGCTGCCTGTGTATTTCTTTCACACAGAATGCATATTCTTCGAATGCAATATATGATTTATGAATTGTTCTCAGTGTTTCACTTGAATGAGAGATGGTTGAATGCAAGGCTCGTGAGAAAGCCTTTGTCTTATGGGAATCATGAATTTCCCACATTCATCCATCATCGTTTGTCGCACACAATCACCTTTTAGTTGATACTGAAAACATCACTTACGTGTCAGTTTCTCCTAAAAGTCGAGCAAAGTTTATGTTGATTTGTAATTTACAAGAATATTTTTGATTTCAATTCACTTATGTGAAATGCATGCTACCTGATCTCGCTCGTCTTCCACTGTGCTTCTCAGTGTCTTTTGACGAGTCGCGCTTCTTTCTGAGAGATTTCAGTCAATGTGTATCGTGTTTGTAATCACAAATCTGCATAGAATGCACATGGACGTGTTCGTGTGTGTAACATTGTGGTCGTGTGATACAGACAATGTCTTCCAAGGGAATATTATTCTGACATATTGGCACAGTTCGATACTGCATTGGCAAGGGTATAATATATACACATATATAAATATAAATATGTTTGAACATTCTATTTCATGTGTCTCGATGTAGACCGAAATGACACGCTGATTGATTGGTTGAAGAATATGAACTGTATAGATATGATGAATAGAAAATATAGCTTGGCTTCCGTGTCTCGCCTTCAGCTGTGACAACATAAATGCAAATGCGTGTTCGCGATAAATAGAGAGAGAGAGAGAGCTATATCAATCAGGGAAATTATGCACTGATATTAATTAATTGGCAGAGAGTGAGTGATTGACGAAATTCAAGTTGTTGATATTGTTGAGTGTGATGAAATAGTGACAAGGAATAGTGTATGGGGAGGAGAGCTTTAACAATGGCGAGTGTCGAGTGTGAAAATGAAAATGAGAATGAATAGAATGGGTGAGATGAGAGAGTATTCGGGATGTGAGTGGCAGAGTGAATCGAGGAAGGTTGAAGAGAAGTAGGTGAAGACGTGTGCAAACTGCAGTTAGTAGGGTGAAAGAACTGCTCAAGTTGTAATTTTGAATGTTAGAATTAATCGAATATCTAACAGGTTCCTACCTTTGTTTTCTCCGTCAGTTTCATGCTTTATTCCTCTGAAAAAGAAGTTTATTTATTAGCTTTTTTAGTGCTAATATCTTTTGATATTTTGATTATAGTTTGATGTGACACCGTAATTTCAGCAGAATATGGAATTTTCAGCATGGATATCGGTAGCCCAAATTTTGCAGTCCGACCATATATATCAGGTGTGCGTCTCCAGGGTTTCGAATAGATTATTTTTAGCAGACAAACACAGTCCTCTGATTTGTTGCTTCCCGCTTAAAGTCAATCTTTCATATCTTTGTGGCTGTTTCTTGAAGGTCATATCATCTATCTGCTAATTGTATCCGCCCACGCAAAGTCTGCTGTGATTGGTTATTGAGACTGTCTATGTTCTTGTTTTTCACATGACCAATATTTGGGACGTGGACTGCTGTCTACCAATATTGGTTAGTAGACAGCTCTCTCACCACATAACTAGATGGTGTTTACTTATTATAGTATGAAAATTTCAGATGAAAAAAGAAATGAAATTTCTATTATGCACTCATAATTCAGGTACCCGTAATCGCTGTACTCAGAGATTTATTGTAATCTGTAATCAGGTAACCAATTTACATAGCTAAGTAGAGTCTGTGATATATTTTAAGGTCACATTCATATAGGGTAATACAAGAAATGCACATTGAAAATATTTATTTTTCTTGAATGATATCAATTCAAAAACAACAGCAGTATCAAGTTTGCACTTAATAAAATTCTGGTTTAAAACACAGAAGAAGTGTCCACAAAGCCCAATTCTCATCACTTGAAAATATTGAAATTCTATGAAAAAACTATGAATACGAAACCTTCAGACATTTACCTGTTCAATGATTACAGATACAGCAAAACTTACCTCTGGTTATCTGGTTAAGAAAAGCAGCCAAATAAATTTCGTTATGAAAACAGAAAAGACACCTACATAACAAAATTATTCTATTAAAAAATTCAACAGAAAGAGATTTCAAAGAGATTATTGAATGGTGAGCGTCGATTGTGAAAATGAAAATGAGAATGGATAGAATGGGTGAGATGAGAGAGTATTCGGGATGTGAGTGGCAGAGTGAATCGAGGAAGGTTGAAGAGAAGTAGGTGAAGACGTGTGCAAACTGCAGTTAGTAGGGTGAAAACACTGCTCAAGTTGATAATTTTATTTCGAAAAGCAATGAAATATTACATGAGTGCCTACCTTCAGTTTCTGAAACAGTATTTGCCTTGGAACTCCTACAGAAAAGAGTTATTTGATATATTAGACAGTTAAAGCAAGCATATTAAGTAGTAAATCATCACAGTTAACTGGCAAACAATCAATTCTACTGACAACAAACAACACGTGTACCATTACACGTGCATTACACGCTTTCTCCTTGTCATTTCTCTGCAAGACGATGAGGAGTTTCAAGTGTAGGTAGGTAGACAGTGAGTGAGTGAGCGAGTGAGTGAGTGAGTGAGTGAGTCTAGTGACAGTGTGTTGCTTTAGCAGGTGACTACGAGACCTACCTGTGATAATCACTGACTGATTGTATTGACATGACTGAGGTATGGAAAATCTAATCTATCTATCTCTTTTGTAAGTAAGAGATAGTTTAGTTTGCAACTGGATGGAATGACAGACACAAAATGGCTGCCTGTGTATTTCTTTCACACAGAATGCATATTCTTCGAATGCAATATATGATTTATGAATTGTTCTCAGTGTTTCACTTGAATGAGAGATGGTTGAATGCAAGGCTCGTGAGAAAGCCTTTGTCTTATGGGAATCATGAATTTCCCACATTCATCCATCATCGTTTGTCGCACACAATCACCTTTTAGTTGATACTGAAAACATCACTTACGTGTCGGTTTCTCCTAAAAGTCAAGCAAAGTTTATGTTGATTTGTAATTTACAAGAATATTTTTGATTTCAATCCACTTATGTGAAATGCATGCCACCTGATCTCGCTGGTCTTCCACTGTGCTTCTCAGTGTCTTTTGACGAGTCGCGCTTCTTTCTGAGAGATTTCAGTCAATGTGTATCGTGTTTGTAATCACAAATCTGCATAGAATGCACATGGACGTGTTCGTGTGTGTAACATTGTGGTCGTGTGATACAGACAATGTCTTCCAAGGGAATATTATTCTGACATATTGGCACAGTTCGATACTGCATTGGCAAGGGTATAATATATACACATATATAAATATAAATATGTTTGAACATTCTATTTCATGTGTCTCGATGTAGACCGAAATGACACGCTGATTGATTGGTTGAAGAATATGAACTGTATAGATATGATGAATAGAAAATATAGCTTGGCTTCCGTGTCTCGCCTTCAGCTGTGACAACATAAATGCAAATGCGTGTTCGCGATAAATAGAGAGAGAGAGAGAGCTATATCAATCAGGGAAATTATGCACTGATATTAATTAATTGGCAGAGAGTGAGTGATTGACGAAATTCAAGTTGTTGATATTGTTGAGTGTGATGAAATAGTGACAAGGAATAGTGTATGGGGAGGAGAGCTTTAACAATGGCGAGTGTCGAGTGTGAAAATGAAAATGAGAATGAATAGAATGGGTGAGATGAGAGAGTATTCGGGATGTGAGTGGCAGAGTGAATCGAGGAAGGTTGAAGAGAAGTAGGTGAAGACGTGTGCAAACTGCAGTTAGTAGGGTGAAAGAACTGCTCAAGTTGTAATTTTGAATGTTAGAATTAATCGAATATCTAACAGGTTCCTACCTTTGTTTTCTCCGTCAGTTTCATGCTTTATTCCTCTGAAAAAGAAGTTTATTTATTAGCTTTTTTAGTGCTAATATCTTTTGATATTTTGATTATAGTTTGATGTGACACCGTAATTTCAGCAGAATATGGAATTTTCAGCATGGATATCGGTAGCCCAAATTTTGCAGTCCGACCATATATATCAGGTGTGCGTCTCCAGGGTTTCGAATAGATTATTTTTAGCAGACAAACACAGTCCTCTGATTTGTTGCTTCCCGCTTAAAGTCAATCTTTCATATCTTTGTGGCTGTTTCTTGAAGGTCATATCATCTATCTGCTAATTGTATCCGCCCACGCAAAGTCTGCTGTGATTGGTTATTGAGACTGTCTATGTTCTTGTTTTTCACATGACCAATATTTGGGACGTGGACTGCTGTCTACCAATATTGGTTAGTAGACAGCTCTCTCACCACATAACTAGATGGTGTTTACTTATTATAGTATGAAAATTTCAGATGAAAAAAGAAATGAAATTTCTATTATGCACTCATAATTCAGGTACCCGTAATCGCTGTACTCAGAGATGTATTGTAATCTGTAATCAGGTAACCAATTTACATAGCTAAGTAGAGTCTGTGATATATTTTAAGGTCACATTCATATAGGGTAATACAAGAAATGCACATTGAAAATATTTATTTTTCTTGAATGATATCAATTCAAAAACAACAGCAGTATCAAGTTTGCACTTAATAAAATTCTGGTTTAAAACACAGAAGAAGTGTCCACAAAGCCCAATTCTCATCACTTGAAAATATTGAAATTCTATGAAAAAACTATGAATACGAAACCTTCAGACATTTACCTGTTCAATGATTACAGATACAGCAAAACTTACCTCTGGTTATCTGGTTAAGAAAAGCAGCCAAATAAATTTCGTTATGAAAACAGAAAAGACACCTACATAACAAAATTATTCTATTAAAAAATTCAACAGAAAGAGATTTCAAAGAGATTATTGAATGGTGAGCGTCGATTGTGAAAATGAAAATGAGAATGGATAGAATGGGTGAGATGAGAGAGTATTCGGGATGTGAGTGGCAGAGTGAATCGAGGAAGGTTGAAGAGAAGTAGGTGAAGACGTGTGCAAACTGCAGTTAGTAGGGTGAAAGAACTGCTCAAGTTGATAATTTTATTTCGAAAAGCAATGAAATATTACATGAGTGCCTACCTTCAGTTTCTGAAACAGTATTTGCCTTGGAACTCCTACAGAAAAGAGTTATTTGATATATTAGACAGTTAAAGCAAGCATATTGAGTGAATCATCACAGTTAACTGCCAAACAATCAATTCTACTGACAACAAACAACACGTGTACCATTACACGTGCATTACACGCTTTCTCCTTGTCATTTCTCTGCAAGACGATGAGGAGTTTCAAGTGTAGGTAGGTAGACAGTGAGTGAGTGAGCGAGTGAGTGAGTGAGTGAGTGAGTCTAGTGACAGTGTGTTGCTTTAGCAGGTGACTACGAGACCTACCTGTGATAATCACTGACTGATTGTATTGACATGACTGAGGTATGGAAAATCTAATCTATCTATCTCTTTTGTAAGTAAGAGATAGTTTAGTTTGCAACTGGATGGAATGACAGACACAAAATGGCTGCCTGTGTATTTCTTTCACACAGAATGCATATTCTTCGAATGCAATATATGATTTATGAATTGTTCTCAGTGTTTCACTTGAATGAGAGATGGTTGAATGCAAGGCTCGTGAGAAAGCCTTTGTCTTATGGGAATCATGAATTTCCCACATTCATCCATCATCGTTTGTCGCACACAATCACCTTTCAGTTGATACTGAAAACATCACTTACGTGTCGGTTTCTCCTAAAAGTCGAGCAAAGTTTATGTTGATTTGTAATTTACAAGAATATTTTTGATTTCAATTCACTTATGTGAAATGCATGCTACCTGATCTCGCTCGTCTTCCACTGTGCTTCTCAGTGTCTTTTGACGAGTCGCGCTTCTTTCTGAGAGATTTCAGTCAATGTGTATCGTGTTTGTAATCACAAATCTGCATAGAATGCACATGGACGTGTTCGTGTGTGTAACATTGTGGTCGTGTGATACAGACAATGTCTTCCAAGGGAATATTATTCTGACATATTGGCACAGTTCGATACTGCATTGGCAAGGGTATAATATATACACATATATAAATATAAATATGTTTGAACATTCTATTTCATGTGTCTCGATGTAGACCGAAATGACACGCTGATTGATTGGTTGAAGAATATGAACTGTATAGATATGATGAATAGAAAATATAGCTTGGCTTCCGTGTCTCGCCTTCAGCTGTGACAACATAAATGCAAATGCGTGTTCGCGATAAATAGAGAGAGAGAGAGAGCTATATCAATCAGGGAAATTATGCACTGATATTAATTAATTGGCAGAGAGTGAGTGATTGACGAAATTCAAGTTGTTGATATTGTTGAGTGTGATGAAATAGTGACAAGGAATAGTGTATGGGGAGGAGAGCTTTAACAATGGCGAGTGTCGAGTGTGAAAATGAAAATGAGAATGAATAGAATGGGTGAGATGAGAGAGTATTCGGGATGTGAGTGGCAGAGTGAATCGAGGAAGGTTGAAGAGAAGTAGGTGAAGACGTGTGGAATGTGGAGTTTTTGGGGTACAATATTTTATGAAATTTATTTTTTATATTGATATAAATGGAACACATATTGGGTTCTTACCTTTTTCTTTGTCTTCCTCTACTTTCTTTCCTCCACTGAAAATGAATGTATTTTTTTGGCTTTTATTAAAGCATATATTTTCGTTTTTTTGGTTTTTGAATACAGTTTTATGCGTCAGCGTATTTTCAGCACAAGTAGGTAATTTTAATCTTTGATATCTGTAGCCTATATTTTCCATTCTGACCATTTATATCGCGTGTGGGTTCACATGCTATCGAACCATGGACCATGTGCATGGTCTGCGAGATTCCTAAACACTGTGCCAGGGACGCAGTCATTGATAAGTGATATCTTATTTTGAGGTTTTTGCATCAGATATTCTATCTTTTCCTGATTTCTATGTTGTTTCCAGTAGTTTTTTTTCGTTTTTTACTTTTCCTTGGTAATTTTTTAACAAAAGCTCTTGTTTTGTGTAATTTTTTATGCATTCAGTATCTTTGTTTTTTTCTATATCTCTTGTTTTCATTGCTACGTTTGTGGCTTTCTTTGATTTTTTTCTACTAAATTTTTGGTTGCTTTTTTATTTGTTTTTTATTTATTATAACTCTTTCTTTGATGTAATTTTTGTGTTTTTCCTTTGTTTTAGAAACGAATGCTTGTTGTTTTGTCCTTGAATATTCCGCTATTTATTATGGTGGTGTCATATAATCAATCCTGCCGATTGCCTCCAACCATCTAATATCATCACAAACAATGTACACCGTGATGGCGAGCTACCTAGAATGGTGGCCACATTACAACCTGACTGACAGAATTCAGTCTGCACCAAAGAGAGCACTAGACGCATCACACTAGTTACTAGTGTCAAATCAAAAAATCAATCCTCAATAAGGTAAATTTTCTTTGTTAATTTTTGGAACTTACAATAGACTGGCTGTTTTTTCAAAAAATAATTCAAATTTATTTCGTCTCATATTTAAAGCATTCATTTCATTTAATCGCATCCACATGCGTTAACATCAGCTTTTCCCCCGTTTCACCATTATTCTCAATAGTTCTTATAGTGGTCATTCCATTCTTGAATATCTAAGTCAGTCTTAGTTATGTTTATGTTTAAATGACAGCTCATAATTCTCATATTTATTAACTTGACACTCTGATGATTATTGAAAGAAACGGTTTCCCACTGTAATTGACACAAACAGTTTGCTGGTGAAATTTGTGTGCAGGGAAAGTGTTAAATAAAGACAGCAGCGTAAATACAGATCAGTTTAAATGTTACAGATATGAAGCTGCTAAAATGGCCAGCTATCGCATACAAGTGTAATGTGCTTTATACTACCTATTTAACCTGTAATATACCGATTTTATATATTCAGTAGGAAACTTACCGATCCAGTTAAAGAAAGCACTACCCTCAGATGTTGGTAAATAGGCGACGCCTGAAATGTGATGAACAACGATTAAATATTTAAAATACATCATTTATGTTGTTGAAAAATTGTGTACAATTCTTGTTATCTCAAATAAAGTATAATTACATTTCAATGGCTAACACACAATGATAAGTTCTTGTTTTTTGGTTCGTATATTTCGAGCAAAATTACTGCCCGTGTTAACACCAACTGTTGGAATTGTTTTGGTTTTTATCAATAACAACAAAAAACTTATTACTGTGTGTGAGTGTAAACCATAGAAATATATATAATTATAATTTATTTGATGTATTTCACAATGCTCAAACTTTTTACGAGTTGATCACGGACTGATATCAATTAGAGAACCATTGGAAACCAGGGAGTACTGGACAGCTTCTGTCGATGATTCCCAAACTAGGATGAAACAGCAGCTGTCCAGTACTCCTTGGTTTTCAATGGTTCTCTAATTGATATCAGTCCGTGATCAACTCGTAAAACATAACTAGCCCTTACAAACCAATCTCGCTGAGACTTTACAAATATAATTTTTTACAAATGTCTACTTCTCACTCGGCGCCCAAATATTTTAGAACTATTCTGTCAAATCTTGACGACAATTCATTTGAATTATTTTGCAATCGAATTAAATTAACAAAGAAACTGTGTAACTGGTACAATCTTCGTGTTTTCACTCTCCGTTGTCTGCAGCAGAATGCACATCCCAAACCTGACAACTCCAGTAGGTCGAATAAAGCAGCTCAATCTTCAGAAAGAAGGCAAAGCAATAAGTCCGACAGGGTGCTTATACTAAACTCTAATCCTAAACACCATAATTTTGAAAATACGTCTAATCATAAAATTCTAGATACTAATAGTTTGAACAGACATGAAGGCGTGATGTTAGCTGATGCATAGGAAATCCTCATTAATAAATAAAAATGGATATGTATCACTAATTATTAATACTTGGTCAAAATTCTCGACTGTCCATATCTTCTTATGGAGACGTTAAGAAATGTTTCACAACTGTTTACCCACACACACACATACACACTCTGTTTAAAGTGTTTAACAATGGTAGACCAATATTTGTAAGTCCGAGGTCAAATTTTGATCACAGCTCATAAAATTTTGTTTATTATACTTGTTGATACTTTTTGAATGACTCATTATTGGACAAAGTTTTTAAAAACAAGTGATGTTCCGTTTATATATATATAAACCTCTGTTATGGTTATTTCGATTAATTTCCCTGAAGAAGTCCGGACCAGATTGCCGAACACACAGGGAACGTTGGAATTACTCATTTCAATCTCGCTGAGACTTTGCAAATATAACTTTTTACAAATGTTTACAAACCAAGCTCAAACTTTTTACGGACCTTAAATTTTGTTATCTTATTTCCAATATACTGAAGTATAACATTGAGAAAGGCATGAACTCACATAGAAAAAGCGCCAGGCTCATCAAGAGTAGCAGTTTCATTTTGTATCTTAGATATCACGCTTGCAATATCACTCCTTTATATATACTCTCCCCTGATATTACATTTATGTCAATGTCACGTGAATTATAAACAATTATGAAGATTAGTCTCACAATAATTAGTCGTAGGATGCATTTTCTTATGCTTCAAGTAAGGCAGCGCGTCATTGAACCACATGATGTTTTTGTCAACGTTAAATGATGAATTAGTGGAAGTTGAATGAGCTATTTTCAGTTTGGTTTTCGTTCGTATCAACATAACTCCAGCCTACATTTTCATAGAAACAGGGTATTTCTGTACAGAAAAGTTTTTCTTTCAGATGTGGAATTTACATAATTTAGGATTCATGGATCACTAAATTCTACTTCATAGTATAACTAGTTATCAAGCTCTCTAATGGGAATTGA
The DNA here is from genome assembly GCA_944472155.2 of Trichobilharzia szidati. Taxonomy (NCBI): domain Eukaryota; kingdom Metazoa; phylum Platyhelminthes; class Trematoda; order Strigeidida; family Schistosomatidae; genus Trichobilharzia; species Trichobilharzia szidati. The sequence goes on from OX235275.1 coordinate 13,665,814, forward strand.
TGAAGTCTGGCTAACTGAAAGAAAGAAGATTTATTCCTTGTGTTAATTGGCAGCCGTCAGCAAATGTCATCAGCAACCTTGAAGGAACTCATATCGCTTCTGATAGTTGAACCCGCGCCACCCAGTACTGAAGTCAGAGATGTTACCACTGAGCCAGTGGAGTTCAACATAGGCCTTCTGTAGGACTGTTTTGGATACTTTGATGGAACACTAGTTTGTAATTCATATAGTGTTAACTTGACTAACAGAATTCAGTCTTCATTGAACAAAAGACTAGACATACTACTTTAATTACTAACTAGTGTTTATTCAAAGTATTCAATACAGTCCTACACAGGGTCAGTCATTTGCCCAGTGGTAACACATCTCACTTCAGCACTGGATGGCGTGGGTCCACTTCTCAGAACGGACATGAATTACTTCAAGGTTGCAGATAAGACTTGCTGAAGAGTGTCAACTAGTAAGAAACTTAGATGCGATTGTCTGCACCCTTCTAGTAAAAAACAAAAGAACCTCTTCTGAACACAGTATTAGAGCTGGAAGAGAGATTTTTCTGGTACCTCTGTCACAGGTTAGCTTTGAAATTAACTCACTGGCTTCAAAACATGAAGGTCCTAGGTTGCATAATTAGGTGTTAGCTAGTAAATGTCTCAAACTATGACAAGACGTCCATCCATTTCTTTCTGATTTTTAGTGGTTCACTAAATGATACTGTTTAGTGACGAATTCTGAATCCAATATTCCCATTTCAAATAGTCTCAGAAGTAAGATATATTTGGTTGTACTTATCTTTATCAAATTACCTGTGAATCACCAAAAATAGTTTATCCGATATAATCAAATTACTAAAAAGCATTAGGTATTGTTCATGAGTGATAATAATGTAAAGATTCTTACAAGGCAAAAATTGCTTTCTGTTGTCCAATAATCGGAACCCATATCCATTGAGTAGATGTGATGAAATATAATAAAAAAGACAAACACTAATATAAAGTCAATGGTGAAATGAATTAGTGGGAGTTAAAACGCTGATGAAGAAGGAGTTTAAAATCAGAATAAAAGTGTTGGAATTAACAATTCAGCCATTAACTCTATGAAACACTTCCATTCATGAATTTGAATAAATTAGAATTTAATGTTTGACGCAGAAAATAAAATGACACTATCATCTATTTCTCAACAGCTACGTATGGGTTATGAAAATTAATTATGCATATGTGAAGAGGACTTCTGATGTTCTTGCAAGTGTGAAATGAAATAACTTAAAAAGAGACTCTACATGAACGAATTCTTTGAGTAATGCTATTGTCAGCTGTCTCATTAATACAGAACATACGGTAGACAGTCTCCGAATCCCTTAAAATTATCAGATAAGAAGGTAAACTTGAGTTTTCTTCATGACTGATGAGGGAGTGGCTATCAAACTCCTAAGACCTGACTAATGTGCTCAGAAAGAAGCAGTTATCAGTCTTTCCTTGTCTTAGTAACTCAATGTATTTGCACTCTCTTTTGTTTGATTATGTAATCGTTGTCCTCAACAGCTCCTCATATTAATAACATTGTGATTTCGATTGTGCTCCATCCTATGATTTGAGTTGAACTCACGATGTTCTTGCAAAATTCATTTGATACGTATCAGCTTATTCATGTGTTTTCTTTATTACTCAACCCCTCAATTATTGCAACTTAATATTTATTGCTCCTAAGGTTGTTATTGTTCCTGAGGTTTCGTTCAGTTCACAGGGTTGATCATGAGCTAACATCTGTTGGAGAACCATTGGAGAACGTGTGAGCAATTTGCAGCTGTTTCATCCTAGTTTGAGACTCTTCGGGATTAGGCAGCCAGTTGGGTTCGAATCCAGGATGGTTAGCGAGCTTGTAGACCACCAAGGCACTGGGACTCGACCTGAAGTTCCGGGAATTTCAACTTCTGCCAATGCATGATGTATATTTAGCTCAACCGCCAGCCAATGTCAATGGAGTGTTACTGTCCTGACTTGGTTTTGTCAAAACTTGGACATTCTCTGGCTTAGTTAAGTGTTACTTATCAGCACGGTTTATTAATTTTGGATTCTCCTGTTAACTGACATCACGTCATTTTGCAAGTATATTCAAAATTGACCTTTTTATAAAATTAATATTTTCAAGCTGTACGCAACTGATGAGAAGACAACAAAATGCACAATAATGCCACCTTATTTTCTGCACGAACCGCTGTTGTCGCTTTATTCGAACACGTCATTGTACAGCGTATTTAGGCCTGAGTAAACAAGTTGATTGTCACTCCATCATGTTTGAATTTCGGAATCGAATTCATCTGGTTCATCTCCGTAGGTTAACAGGCTGTCAGATATCATAATCGCCTTTTCTTTAGAGGCTTTGCGCACTTTCATTTCGTTAATTTCATTAACATGATTCAGATATGAAAAATTGTACAAATTTGCGTTTGAGTTCATCAAAGTCAAGTAATGATCATAGGGATGTCGAAGCGTCTGAACGAACTTCTGAAAGCATATGTTAGGCTTCTTCAAGTCGATTCCAACTACTTCAGTCATATACACATATAAAAGTAGAAATCGTAAGGCGAAATCGGGTAGATAATTTTGAGAGCCTTGCTAATATCAACTTTGTGTTAATTATCTGCATTATGAGGAAAAACAGCGCTGCGATTAGACCTCGTCTGTCTCTTGCTTTAACAAGGCAGAATGATGTTCAGAAAAAATGAACATACCAAATTTTGCGCCCAATGTAACTTGCTTCACAGGAATTATCAAATATCTGGATAAAACAAGAGGTTGGTGAGATCGGAGTGCTTGTGAGGACACAATGCACTTCAGATGTATTGCATGCTCTTTTCAGTAGATCCTTTTATCATTGTGTTATTGTTCACTGAAGATTTGAATTAAGTTCGCCCTCTAAACTGTTAGTAGATTAGCTTCGCTTCGTTTCAGATTCATAGTCTGGTCAATCTACTTCTCTGGATAACCATTTTCACTCAGTATTTATCTAATAATAATGAGACCTTCATCACGCCGCTCACCAAGGTAGGTTTCCACTAATTTGTGGACGAGAAATTCGATTAAACTTTGCTTAAATTTCACGTCATGAAGCTGAAGAAAGTGGCATACTGATCAGTCTATTTGATTTTATATTTGTGCTCTTTCGGAGTGTACCATCCTCTTTTCTAGGCATGGAGACGTCTTCCAATGAAATATTATAATCATCAGGAGACACATCATTAATTTTTTAAGGGGTATGAATTAGGAGACAGATAAGCTTTGTTTGCAGCTCCCTTTCAGCTGATCTTGCAGATAGTGAACACAAAGTTGATATTTAGATGGCTTTCAAAATTATCTACATCATTCCATCTAATATCAAATTTTCTTTGCATTGATCGAAAGATTTTCTTCATGGTTTCACAAACACTTCAATAGTAGTAAGCCCTTACTATTGTACAGGTTCCTACCAAAAAGGTCAAAGAATCTCTGGTTATGAGAATACATGGAATTACTCTGTTTCTTCTCATTCAACATTCAACATTTATTACAGTACACGAGTGATTGCTCTCCAAGACATCTGTCTTCGTGACTTTAATGATGGTAGTCTAGCCTGTCTTGATGACCCCACACGATTTAGAAAAGACGAGTTCTTTTCGAAGAAGAAATGTGACACTGCATTTGCAAATTCGATTCGTAGTGATCGACTTCAAACAATGTATGTTTCATATTTCAGAATGATTACAGTGCTTACAGTACTGTCAAATGTCATCTCAAACACTTATCAAAGTATAAGCACAATCTCCACCTCAAACATTTATGTTACTCCTGACTGTTCTCCTTCCAACCTATGGAAATGTGCAGAAGAATTTGCACATTTTGCTGTGGCTTGTTTTGATAACTGTCCTTCAATAGTTAACGGAGATATCAGTTCCTACGACTCTTCTGGCCTTTAATCACTGTGTCATGCACACATGGTCAGCTTTGCTACTCGACTTGACAAAACACTTGATTTGGTGTCGACTAATTACGCTGGAATATATAAAGCAGGCAAACGTGCTCCCATTAGGAATTCGGATCGTTGTATTATTCTGATTTGGCATAAAATATGTGACAAATTATACACAAATGTCTTTTTACACGTCTCCTAGAAAGTGACAGAGATGATGTTAATATACAGCTGATCAATAGTTCAGCGAGCAGTCACTTTTCGATGATGATGATATTCACAGAGTGATATACATAATGTAAGATAAAAATTGTAAGACACTAATTGAGAGCTATTCATTGAACATACACTGGATGATAAAATCACTAATATAATTGATTATTCGAACTACGCCCTTGATATCTCAAATAGCTACACAGAGAAAAAGAATGGTTTTACAAAAGGAAGCATAAACCTGAACTCAATAGGATAATGATAATAATTTTTGCTTTATTCCAAAAACAGTAATAATGATACCGCAAGGAATTTTCAGCATTCAGTACAATATTGCATCTAATTTACTCAAAAACGACAACAACAAAAAATAAATAAACGAAATAATTAATACATAATAATGATAACAAAACGTTTTTATAGCAGCTGTGTAGCAATTACAGTATACGATAAGGAGAAAAATACGCATAAAGTATAAAATTATAGTAATAATAGTAATAACAACTAAAATAAAAATAGCAAAGTTATAATTAAACGATAGAAAGGGTGACACCATAGAATTACAGAAAGATGAACAATGAAAGTGTCGATTCACTATGCTAATTACATAGTAACTTATATGTTTCACGTCTAACAGAGTCTTCATCACATAAAATACGGGCTAAATACGGTATTGTAGAATTTTTGTACTTAGTGGTACGAGCATTTAATTTCTTATATTGACTTCTCGTTCTACCTGTTGAGATACAAGGGGATAGTTGTGAATAAAGAGGGTGCAAAGTGTCTGACAGTACGGCCTTTGCCCAATTTGTACAGGAATTTACGTGTCTCTCGACTATAGTATTGGCGAGCTCACGCAGTGGCAAACCACAAGCCCTACTCACAGCATTTAATACCCTTCGTAATATGACATAGTCTTTTTTAAGAAGCTCAGGAAAGATTAATGGAGAACAATAAAGTACAATAGGTAAAATACAGGAGTTTAAAAATTGCAGAACTAAAGGTTGGTTGATACCTGATTGTCTTAACTTTTTAATGTAGAAGGTAAGACGAAACATTTTCTTAGAGATTGATAAGATGTGGGATGACCATGAAAGGTCAGAGGAAAGAACTAATCCAAGGTATTTAATGCTTGACTTGGTTTCAATTTCAGTACCATCTATGCTACAGGAACCATGGGAACTAACTAGTTCATGTATGTCACGTCGATGGTTGAAGGTAAAGTTAACTGCCTGACATTTGGAAGGACTTAACATAAGACCATTTGACTTAGACCACCTGCTGATGTCCAACAGAAAGCTATTAAGTTTGGAGCAGTCAGACTCGGAAGTGATAGGCAGTGATACAGTCAGATCATCAGCATATTTGACAAAATTAGTTTCGTTTAAATGTGGCAGGTCGTGTATATATACATATATATATATATATGTATAACCAGAGGGTTTTAATCATGTATAACGAAAATATTCGTGGCAAGCAAATTATCGCTGTTCCACCTTTTGATGCAGACATTCCTAATATGTCTCTGATGCATCCTGCAGCTGATATCATAATATTCAACGTAAGAAATCATAAGGAAGATATCTTTCATGTTTTTAGTAATCCTGACATTCTCTAATTTCTCTTATCTCTGAAACCTCCTGAAAGCCTAGTTCCTGGTGGTGTACCTGTTGTCGTGCTCAAAACATTTGCGGAAACTTTATATTATTTTCTAACAATCAGTTTTCAAAGACACTATTTCCAGAAATATTGCACCGCTGCATGGAAAGACATCAGAATTATCCCGATACCTAAATCATGTAGTAGAATAAATGTCAAATTTAGACCTATCGCAGTAATCTCTCCATTTTTCGAATGAATGAAAAGATAATTGCAGTCAACTTTGAATCTTTCTTTTTAAAAATCGATGACCCCAATTAATTCGCATAAAACATGACAGGAAGTTTAGATGTTGATGCTATCTCATATTATAATAATGTTTCTTAGGTAGAAAAAGAGGCCGAATATGCAAGATGTGCCTTCTTGGACGACACACTGGATTTTGACTCTGTATCCAGATGTCTTTTCTTAAATAAACTTCTCTTCTTACAAACCGAGTCTTGACCGGATAAGCGACTGCATTCTTATTTTGCTGGCAGAATGCAGTATACTATAAATAAAGACAAACCTTCCTCTACCATGCCTGCTGAAGCCGGTGCCAATCAAGATACTGTTCTCTGATCTTATCTCTTTTCTTTCTTCTGACATGACTTGCTTCTTTCAGACGAAGTGAGCTTCTTTAAATGCACTGAACATCTGACTATCTCGTCTCCAGTTACCTGCCCATCTAACAGTTTCGAAGTGAACAGCTTTTTGTCGGACATCAACCAGTAATCAAATGTAAATGGCCTTAGGTTAAATCCTTCGAAATGTTAGACAGTTAACTTCAAATTCCGGCACAAACGCGATTTGCACGAACTCGTTTTTCCTTATGATAGGTGTAGCATAGATTACACTGAAATAGAAACTACTTCAAGCATTAATTATATCGGACAAGCATCTTATGAAATCAAAATCAGTAGTAATGAACACCGTAGAGGATCTGTTCGACCACCGAGAAATCCGGTTGAACTAGAAAAACTTGAAAAATCATCAGCCATAGGTCTGCACGCTATAGTATCAGGCCACAAAATTGATTTTGACAATATTGAAATAATCTAGAAAAATCAATTAAGAAATCACAAAGAACGACTAATATCATCAGAAGCACTTCATATCAAGTGGAATCCGCATTGTCTGCATAGGAATGATGGACTGAAGCAGAATCTGACCTGGCTACAACACCTCCCTCCCCCATGAAATGACAAAATCAACACGAATGTGATAAGCAAGTTCACTATGTAAACAAACACACACTACTTTTATAATTTTACACACTGATCAAATCCAACAATTTACACTTGGTTTTGTTATCTTTACCAATTGACCAACTTGACAACGAAAACTGCCCTCAGACTGACGAACGATGATCAACTTAGTAAACTTTGATTTGATATCATAACAGACGTAGTATTACCTGTGTTATTTGGTTGAGTGATCTTCATTGCTATTTGACTTTCCATATGTCCTTTTTAACTTGACCTAAGTCTATTTTCTCACCTCTTAACTCTTTTTATATATAAGCTGAGGAGATTTTGTAAATTCCGGTTTAATAATACTTTGATAAAGCTATTAGCATTAAATAGCGAAAGGTCAGTAAAAACAGCAATATCGTTTTGTTTTTTATTCATTGAAAATACAAAAACCTTTATTATTATGAATATCATATACCCAATGCCCAAATTTTTTCAAACTGTTGAAAGTGAACTTGGTTTGGACATATATAACTTAATTAACTAGGAATGTTGATATAAGTATAAAACATGGACACTGTGGTAGAGTATAACTGCATTATGGATAAGAATTTATTCTGATAAATCACACTGTGTTCCACAGTAATATATCAGTTAATATTACTACATAAGACTGTGTGATTTATCAAAATGAAATCTTAACGAGGAATGGTTCTTGAATGTGACATTATTTGGTCGTCCTATTTCTTGTTCGTTTCTGAGAAAAGATCCCTTTAAGCTTCCACATTAGGAGATTAAGACAATTCGGTATCACTAAATGTCCTCTTTTAAAGGTTTTCACTCTTGAATCTTGCATATTGTTTTATATTAGTCTCACTCAGTCTTTTCCGGGCTACTCAAAGTGGACTACGTCACATTGGTGAGGGCAATAAAGGCTGTCAGCGGAGCAAGCTGTGTACCATTAAGTCAAGTCGACATCCGAATTCATGTGAGAAATGCTCTCAATCCATACTGCCTAACTGTTAGCATCCTCTTGATTTAAAACTCTCCACTTGTATTCCATCAGGTGGGACTAGAAGTCATTAGGAAAGATGTTATTTTGGCGAAACCCAGTATGAAAAATACAGCAATACGCCATATACTACGCATTTTGTTTGATGAAGAAAGTGTTAAGCACGAAAATTATAAATCAGTGCGTACTCAGTCAAGTAAATTACCCTTTGATATTCGACTGCATGTAGTTTATAGTGACACTAGTTGAATTATCTCATTAATATTATTATTAGCATTGTTATTGAATATGTTTTTATATTATTATTATTGTATCCTTTACTTCCTACAGGAATATAGGGCTTCAGCCGTGCGTCTCCACTGCGTTCTCTGCTAGAGTCTACACCTGGCTCCATGTCTGCCCACACGTTTTCATCTCCTCTTCACATGACCTCCTCCAAGTCACCCTACCCTCACACTGACGACCAACTCGCCACCGCTTCCCTTTCGGCCGGGTTACACTCGATCAATGGCTTGTCTAGTGATGTCCTTTGATGGTTTCCTCAAAGTATGGCCAGCCAATCCATCTCCATTTCTTCCTGCCTTTTTGTTTCACAATCGGTTCCTGCTGTGTTGGTTCGCTCATTGCTAGAGATCCCTCTCTGTTGCTGATCTTTTCTGGCCGGCCGGCCCTCTGATCTTGAGTATTGAGCGAAGACAAATGGCTGTTAATGAAGGTCTGTAGTTTGTTTGAGATGCTCTTTATGACGCGCAGTGCAAGTCTCTGATCCGTATAGTAAGTGGCACTGACTGACTTCACATTGGAGTTGAAAATCCGGATCTCATTTTTGATGCTGAGTGTTGTTGACCTCCACACAAACTTGAGAATAGTGAAAGCTTGTCTCGCTTTTCCGTTTCTTGCTTTGATATCCTCGTCAGTTCCGCCTGTAGTTGAAATGATGCTTCCCAGATCGGTAGGCAGAGGAGGTTGTTTCTTTCAGGTTCCTCCCATTTATGCTGGCTGATAGTTGTCTGTTATTGTTGTTGCTGTTGGTGGTGTTGCCCAGGAATCTTCATCACCCCTGTTTTCTCAATGTTCACCTGAAGCAAGTCTTATCTTCTCTGGATTCTTCTTCTGCCAACTTGTTGCTTTTCGCTTGCACATCTTCCAGTCTGTGGGAAATCAGACACATATCATCGGCGAAGTCCAGATCCTCCAAGTTTTTCGTGTGTGTCCATTTTATGCCTGTTTCCTTATTGCCCACTGTTTGTCGCATTATCCAGTATACTGCAATCAAGAAAATCACTGGCGATAGTAGGCAGCCAACTTGTCTTACTCCTGTCCTCACTTCGAAGGGTTCCGTAAGTTTCCCGTTGTAGATTACTTGGCATGCAGCATTGTCGTACAGCTGTTGGATGAGATGAATATGTTTTCACATTATTCAATTTCTAGTCGGTGCTAATAATAAAAAAGGATCCTGTTATCAATTTGCATAACCTAGGGAATGGATGGTATATTTGTATAGTTGTATATTGTGAATGCCATAAAGGATGTCTTGATGAACACTGGTTACGGATACCGTGTATTGTCATTTTGTTGTTGTTAAGTAAATTGAGAGAAATACTGCACCATTAGTTATGAATTCCATGCTGTATCATCAGAACTGTCCTTTAAATAAATCAAATCATTATTGTCATCATTAGCTTATACGGTATTGAAACTTTGGTGTTGAATTTGCTAGTGGGTACACAAACTCATCCAAGTACACTGTGGTCAGTGACTCAAATTACAACAATCACATATCGCGATTCACAATCCTCACTCCTCAGATTGCAGATACACTGAAACCAAGAAGAATTTGTGTGTGGGAATGGTTACACGTCACTTCTGAATTGTGTAATGGAAGGCATCTAAAGCATCTCGTTATATTTATTTAGTGATACGTCACAACAGGAGTTGCATTCAATCATTGTTTGAATTCTTGAATACATGAGATAATTATACATATTATGATGACAGTTAGAGCTGTTCACGTAAATTCCACATCACAGTCATCCATCATTTTGTTCACGTATTAATGCGTTCAATAGCGTGGCGAAAGATTTTACTGGGAGAATATTTGTGTTTGTAAACACAGGGTGAGTCAGAGTAGATTAGATTTGTAAACAGTATGTGTTTTGGTAAGAATAAATTATTTTTTCTAACAGCGAAAGGTCTAGTTTGCAGTACTCACTCAGGATGAATGCATGCGGTCTCTGTGTGAAAGGGGGTGTGTTTCATATGATTCAAATCTGGTTCTTTTTGAAGTACTGACAATTGTGATATCATGGATGACATGATGACATGATTTTGCATTGCAAGAAGAGAAATGGTTGAGTGATGATATTTAGTAGAAACTACAATTTACTGGTGAAGATTGTGTTGCGAGTAGATTTCGAGTTCGAGTTGAGTTCTGAGGGAATGTTTGTCGGAGAACTGATATCACTCAGAGAAGTGGTTGAGTGGTGTGATTCAGTGGAAGCTACACTGCAGTGCTAAAGATTTCGTTGCTAGTCAATTTCGTATTCGAATTGAGTTGTATGGGAATGTTTGTTGGTGAAGAGATATCCTAATCTTTGTGTTCTCACGTAACATCAGTTGATCCTGACTTAAGCATACCTCGTTTCTTCTTCTTCTTTTGCATAATATTGGGAGTTTAGATTATCTTATCAATGTGAAGTAATGAAAGTGCATTGTGTTCGTATGAACGCCATTCAACAACTATGCGATTTGTAAACTGAGTGAGAAATCCGTTATGCCTCACATCTAGTATCTTTTTGAGGACACAATATATAAACCAAACAGATAATGTAGCAATTGGATGGATCACCAATATCGCCTATCGTAGCAGATATCTTCATGGACAACTGGGAAAATATTCCTCTTAATACATTCAATCCTACTTCAAAAATTTGGTGGAGGAGATATGTGGATGACACTTTCACAAAGTTTCAAAAACACAAAATATCTCTAGCTTCTTGACACACACACATGAACTCACTAGTAGAGGGAATCAAATTCACATTTGAATCGGAAAATGAACGAGGAGAATCAGCCATGATGTTAGATTGCAAAATAAAACGAATAGAAGAAGGTGAACTGCACACTAGTGTTTATAAAAAGTCAACGCATTCTAATAGATATTTAGACTTTATTTCATCTCATTCGCGAACTGTTAAGGCAGGCTTAGTTAAGTGTCTAGAAAACCAAACAGTAGCACTAAGGAGTAAAGAAAAGCCTAAACGATGAAATGAAACAGATAGAAGAAGAAGCGTTGTTATCAATTAACTGCTCTATGAAATTCACCAAGAAGATCAGAAAAAGCGAAAAGCAAAATAAAAATGATTGTGAAACTAGTAATGATAACATAAATACGAGAGAATATAAGGCATCTACTGTCATACCATAGAAGTAGGGGATATCTGGGACGCTACGTAGTTTTGTGAATAAAGCAGGAACTAGAGTGGCATTCAAACCTACAAATTCACTGAGGGACAAGCTCTGTGGGTTGAAGGACCCTGTAGGTTGACCCAATTGGACAAAATACTATAATTAACAAATACTCTGCAATGTCTCTGAAGTCAACCACATTGGTTAAACTAGTAGGTGGGGGTAGTCAGATTGTTGGAACATAAGAATTTAGCTGAAGGGAAGAATAGTTGACCTCGAGAAGATAAGTAATTGAGAAGAAATGCTCAACAAATTTCACTGGATGCATTAAGACACAACCACTTAATAGGGTGGGTGTAAGAGAGTTGAAAATCTAAGAAGTAATCTGGTTAGATGGAGAGATAGGTCGATTACTGAACCCTTGTTCATCGAATGGACCTACACCGAACACGTGCAACAGGAATGACTCATCAGTCATTCCCGAAATATGGAAAATACTATTACCGATCAAGTTAAGCGATGAAAATTGATGGAATTATATAAATGAATTTAGAAGGTTGTGTGAGCGAGTACATTCATACGATTATGAGCAGCAGTAAATTGTGCTCGAAAAGTCATCGGTAAACATTGATGTATAACACTGTGATATCAGTTCTGTACGATGTGTTACGAATTCCATGATATATGATAAGTACTGTCTTTGGTATAAGTCTGATCACTACTCTTATTAGTAGTTTATGCTGCATTGAAATATGAGGACATGGAAACTTGGTTGGTGAATTTCCAAGTAGGTACACAAACTCATCCTAGTGCACTGTGGTCAGTGACTCAAATTACAACAATCACATATCGCGATTCACAATCCTCACTCCTCAGATTGCAGATACACTGAAACCAAGAAGAATTTGTGTGTGGGGATGGTTACACGTCACTTCTGAATTGTGTAATGGAAGGCATCTAAAGCATCTCGTTATATTTATTTAGTGGTACGTCACAACAGGGGTTGCATTCAATGATTGTTTGAATACTTTTAAACATGAGATAATTTATTATGATGACAGTTAGAGCTGTTCACGTAAATTCCATATCACAGTCATTCATCATTTTGTTCACGTATTATTGAGTTCAATAGTATCGAGAAATATTTTACTATGGGGAATATTTGTGTTTGTAAACACAGCGGTGGGAGGCAGAGTAGATTAGATTTGTAAACAATATGTGTTTTGATAAGAATACATAATTTTCTCTAAGTGCGAAAGGTCTAGTCTGCAGTACTCACTGAGGATGAATGCATGCGGTCTCTGTGTGAAAGGAAGTGTGTTTCATATGATTCAAATCTGGTTCTTTTTGAATTACTGACAATTGTGATATCATGGATGACATGAATTTTGCATTGCAAGAAGAGAAGTGGTTGAGTGATGATTTTAAGTGAAGACTACACTGCAGTGGTGAAGTTGGCATTGCGGGTAGATTTCGAGTTCGAATGCAGTTCTTATAAATTGTTTTGGTGAATCTATCATGTGATTCTTACATTAGGGAATTATTCAGTTGCTCAGTATACTGAACTGGTTCATTTGTGTCAAACTAAGTCTCTCCGTAAATCACTTCTGGTGCGTCCTCTGCAAAGATGCAGCCGGTGGACTGTATAGTAATAGCGCTAAGAATTTGCACAGTGTCGTGGAAAATTTCTTCGAATTTTGTCAGTCTCTACAGAAAATTGACACAAGCAGTATTCAGTCTATTTTGCTCGAAGTCTGTGATATCAAATTAATACCTAGTGAGTCGATGTCCAATAAATTCGCATCTCTCATTACAATTATAGACAGTTTAAACATGTGTGGCGTGTGCTACTAACGGGTGTTATCAGTAATTCATCAACAGATGTTCATGAACAGAAAGCCATCAAGTAGCAGGAGTTAGATTTGAAGTCAGAGAGAGGAAATGAACTGGTGTCACGGCGAATACTGGAGGACATCAAAAGAAGACTAAGAAACACAACACTCAGAAGATCTGTGGAAATAACGATCTCCATATTACCGAAAGAATTATGAATGTGCTTCTGACTGATGTGATTGTGCTTCATATAAACTTTGCATGAATTCTGTTGCTACTTAAAAATGATATCGCTGATTAAACGTATGTGGTAGACATCCGAACTGGTAGAAAATATTATATGCAGGATTTTGTAAAACGGTGTGAATATATGAATGCTTTCTACCTTATGAAATCCGTACTCGTTCAGTGCCGAATAATACTTGTAGTGAAATCTCCGCTACTTCCAGTGCAACCATACATTCGACTACACAACATGAATCACAAGGGAAATTGAGAAGGTTTCAGAGACTTTTATACACGGAAACCAGTTTAAGTTTCGTAATCTATAAACGCATTCAACTTTTCCTTCGAAGAAAATTTCCGAATTGACTAAGGGTTGTCAAATGTTGAAATGTCTGAAGACCCATGAGAAAAATAGAGGTAGTAAGGTTGTAACAACAGAAGACAAGGGCCAGGAAACAGATCGTTTATTAAGGAAAATCAACACATATATATAGATTTTAATGTACATTATTGTAGATTATTTTTAGTATAATATACAGTCTTTTGATTGGTTGTTTCTCACAGAAAGTTAACCTTGCATCTCTTTGTGGCTGTGTCAGATCATCCATATGCTAACTGTATCCGCCTACACAAAGCCTTTGTTCTCATTTTCTCACCACTAATATTGGGGACATAAACCTTGATGTCAATTACTGTCAACCAAATTTGGCTAGCAGTCAGTTCTTACCACCCCAAGGTTAGTAACGAAAGAAATATAAATAATGGCGAATTCATAGAAGCGATAATTCTGCAGTATGAAGAAAGAACAGCATGAGATTGACTTGGGTTTCATGTTAATTAAGATTGGAATTAGTTTTGCAAAAGGATTGGCCAATGCAATGAGCTCACATGCATGTGATCACTCAGTGAAGTAGGGCAGGATGGAATTATAGGAAGGTAGCACATGTGTGTGAGGATCGGTGTTGATCAATGAATGCTTGTTTATTTATATGGCCAACAATGACATGTAATCAAAATGGGACAAACTTACTCAGTAATCCTTGACTGCTTATATAACCAAACGTAGCGTTAATAATTCTCATCGCTACATTTCTTATTCTGTTTGTTTATTTCAACTGGCATTCATTTTTCATTTAAATTAACCTGATAAGTGAATCTGTGATCAGATTGTCCGAAATGTACTGCACAAATTCAGATTATCTCCGTTTTTTACTATCGCTATTGAAATTTATCTGAGGGAGTGAGTGTTTGTATTTTTGAAAACAATTTTCCCCCATGCACTATGATATGATTATTATGGTTTCTGAAACTTGAGTGTAAAGTATTATCTTAAAAAGTGACATTGAATTTTCATGAATCATGAATATGAAGTCACTCATACTCCAAGACATTTCGCACACATCTTGGATGATTCAAATTACAACGAAATTTGTAAAACCTTATTCGCCAAACGAAGTCTCACATTACCAATTCCAATGAGACGTTTTGTGGATTATTTGACCTCCATTTATCATCTTTCTGATGTTTCTATGATTTGCGAAATCAAGTTCATAATTTTTCAGAGTTCTGTATGATTCAGACGAAGCCAAATTCTTTGAACATGCTGATGGTCTGACTGTCTTGTTGCCAGTTACCTCACGAACTGATAGTTTGAAGGCGAACAGCTATTTTTGTAACAACAACTAGTGGTTGGAACTAGGTGGCCTTAAGTTAAGTCTCGTCGAATTGTAGACAGTTGAATTCACATTCAAGCGTAAACGTGATCCATAGGAATTGGGTCGTCCTCATGATGGCTGTAGTGTGTGGAGGGCACTGAAATAGAAACTAAGTCGAGCACTATGTAACTTTGGATATGTTAATACTCTAACTTTGTTGATCATCCCATATCATGTTGATTTCCGAGAGAATGTTCCATCCCACCTCCTACAATAGAGGTTAAGAAAATAAGTGCCACTCAAACTCTAATTTTACAGTTTGTAACTCTTGACTCTTACAAGCGAGATAATATTTCACAGCCCTCAGTCTTTGCTGCCTTACTCAAAAATTGAATGTGTCATATTGCTTTGGGTAATATTGGATGCTAGTAGAGCAATTAGTGTGCCATTTAGTTGGCTCGAATTCTCTGCGAGAATTCACACGTGAACAGGGCCAAATGTTTACTTTCTATATGGAAAAGTTTGTGCTCCTTGTATGTCATCAGTTTGGACTAATAGTTACCATTAAGGACTGAATGCTAGCATGGTTAAGTAGAGGAAGTCAACAGTATCCTATTTGGTCCAGCTTCTGTTTGATGGAGAAAGTGTTTAGCACGAAATATACAATTCTCTATGTGATTAGGAAAATAAAATGGCTCTTTGGTAATCAAGTTTTGGTTATATTTGGTGACAGAATTCCAATCATCTTAGAATTTTACTCATAGATTTCATTATTATCACTTCATACATTTTGTACCCTTCGCGAATGACATGAATGTTGTCATTATCAACGCTGGTTGCTGATAGCGAGCAATGTCGCGTTATTTTTGTTGAGAAAATTGAGCACAATAATGTATTATGTGTTACGTGTTCCATGCTCTGATCAGTGACGCAAATTCAACAGTTAGACATCGCGATTCACAATCCTCACTGCTCAGATTGTAAATACACTCTGACCAAAAAACATTTGTGTGGGAATAGTTACACGTCACTTCTGAATTGTGTAGTGAAAGGCATCTAAAGCATCTCGTAGTATTTATTTAGTGATACGTCACAACAGGAGTTGTATTCAATGATTGTTTAAACACTTGAATACATGAATAATTATATTATGATGACAGTCAGAACTGTTCACGTAAGTTTCACATCACAGTCATCCATCATTTTTGTTCACGTATTAATGCGTTCAATAGTGTGGTGAAATATTTTACGGGGGGAATATTTGTGTTTGTAAACACAGAGGGAGGCAGACTATTTAAGAAACGAAAACAGTATGTGTTTTGCGGAGAATGCGTTCTCTTCTCAAGGTGTGACAAGTGTAGTCTGTGTTGATAGGAAGCGTGTTTCGTGTGATTCAAATCTGTGTACTTTTGAAGTACTGAGAATTGTGATATCATGGATGACATCATAAGATGGTGTGTATATTGCCAGAAGAGAAGTGCTTGAGTGATGATATTTGGTGGAAACTGCACTGCACTGTTGAAGATTTTGTTGCAAGTAGATTTCGAGTTCGAGTGCAGTTCTGAGGGAATGTTTGTTGTAGAGGAGATACCTTACTCTATGTGTTCACACATGTCCTCGGTTGATCTGGATTTGTGTATATTTTACTTGTCGTTCTGCATAATATTTCAGTTTAGTTTATCCTATCTGCGTGACTTAATGGATTTTTCATATGTTTTTGTGTCAGCCTTTCAACAACTGTGCGATTTTGTATATTGAGTAGGTGACTGATTATCACATTGAAGGAGAACTTGTAAAAATTGCACTGGATTATTTGATAAGGCATTCACGTTAACTAATTTATCGTCAGGGCTCTGAAAGTTCACTTATGTTCAACTAATGCTTTTGATAAAACCTCATGAGGTATCTTTGAATTACGTGATAACCAGCCTGTCAGTTCATCATGGATCACACTGGAATTGTGATGAAAATTATCTCCTGGCTATTCGTGATTTCAGAGAGATAAGCACCCGGCAATATCGTTGGCGAGCATTTATCCTGACTTTGAGCGGGATGAACTCGACTGGTTGTTAATTATCACTTGAGCTGCATGCAAATAAATCCTGTAGGCAGTCACTAGTGAGCATCAGATTAAATTCAAGGGGTGTATTCGAAGAGATTCCATTTTTTCCAAGTTTCATTACTGATTGATATCAGTTGGGTAGCCGTGCCGTGGTTCTTGGAATCTCATTTTGGTTTTTATTTCCAATACACACTCTAGCAAGGATATTTGTCTCCATAATTTCTCTTATCTGCAATACTTTTGACATTCGTTATTTGCAAACTAATTTATACCACCCATCGGTTAATGGGCTGTTGGACGTCACGATGGTAAATGTGGAGTATGTCCTGCCCGCGTTTCCGCGCAAGTCCTCACCTTACACCTGTTATGACTTTCTTCCTCAGTGTTTGCCATCATATCGCTTTTCAGTGAATTCATCGCGGGAATTTTCCTGGCTCTGCTCTTTTTTGGGCGATAGCTTCGCCTTCCAGTGGCGATACAGACAGCACTGTTAGTATACGAAAAAACTGACTGTATTCCCAACGTTATACGTCTTTGCCACTACTTTGAGATAGCCTAAAGCCTGACACTTCGTCCTCTGTGGTCTTTCTGAGAGCACCAGAAAAGCATTTACGACCGGTTAGTCTGCGGATCAACTTATTACCTTGGTGATTACGTCTTGCTTCACTGACTATCAGTCCCTGCTGGTTCGTGCACTTAATTGTACACTGCATAGCAAGGACTATTGTAGATCGTGCAACACTGACCTTCCACAACCTCAAGACAACCTCATCTCCGTTCATTATAATCAGCTGAAACCACATTATCCAGCAGCTGCCCTTTACTAGCTACGTCGAGGTGCTCATTGTTGAAGGTAGTACATACCCCATACTACCTCCAGGCTTTGAAGGGAGAGTGCCCGCAGAAGGCAGGAGGCAACGTAATGAGATAAATGAGTTTTTTCCTCTTCTGTTTCAGAAAGGAACGCTGACGTAAACCTAGTGGAACAAGAAGAGGCCCATTTAGCTGGAATTATTATAATCGATAACAGATACATTTACACCTGTTCAATTTAAGGTTTGTTTAGTCAGAATAAACAAATCTCCAGCTCCTTTTGTGTCTTTCCTTCTTCCGTTTTAACTGTTGCTATCGGGTGTTACATATTTTCTTGACGTCAATTCCCTGTTTATCAATGTATCATTGATATTCTTTGTGACTGTGTTTTCTATTTGTTTTCCACTCCCTTTTCCTTTAACTTATTTGAAGGATTTATTTTTACTATTTACTGACAACGTCCATTTCACATTTGAAGGTGATCACTGACAGTAAATGTATGACGTTTTTATGGTAGTTCCATTTAGGATCTTTGTTCTCTGATGTTCTCTGATGTGTCTAATCTATTGAAAACATTAAGGCTAACTTAATTGTTAAAGTGCCTTTCTGTAGGAGATATACTGATGAAATGCAACATATTGACTCAACCAACTTGCATTTTTAGACATACTTGTAAGTTGAAGAAAAGAATGGCTAAACAAAGCGATCAATCGATAGAAAGTCTACTTGGACAGAATGACATTTAAATTCACACAGTCTCTGTCTCCATTACAGTCTAAGACAGTTTTGGTCAAGGGATTATTCAAGAGGATTCAGTGTATGTGATAACTGATGTTATCGACAATGGAAATAATATACTGATGGATACTATAGTCGAAAACGGATATCATTTAAAATCTAGACCATCCCAAAGAAAGTTGTCTTCATTAAATTACGATACAATGAAGAAATAAGTAACAGGATTTTAGAACAGGGACTAAACTCGGTCATCCGTGGAACATCTTATGCAGCCCGGCTTATAATCGTTGGAAAAGCCAAACATTTCTTGCAATACAACCTTGAAAACTGCTCAAATGATTATGTCACATCCCATTCTACATAAACATTTACATTTGTGTGTGTGTGTGTGGTCACACAGACATAAAGAGGAGTAATCGTGCTTTGTATTTGAGGGTGAGATAGCATAGCTGCAAAAACAAAAAATATCTTTAGAAAATCGATAGACTCAGGTGGCAGACTACCAACTCCGTCTATAGGTAAACACTTAATGGCTTTGAATTACAAGATTCATACCAAAACAGCTTCTAAAATGATTTAAAATAAAAACGGTCAAGGGCGATTACTGAAACATTCAAAAGTGATGGCTTTTCGTAAACGTAAACCTTCACTGCCTTGTTTGTATGCAAGTGATTTATTATTACTCCTAACCTACCTTGATAATTCTTATTTGATGATAGAACCAAATGTGGTGCTAATTATTCCATTCTTTTTTCCCTTTTCCACATTAGTTTTTTCATCAGATATATCACAAAGTGTTTGTTAATTTGCTTAATTTTTTTGTTATTTTAATTGATCTTTCTTCTCGTATGTATTGACTTGACATTTGAATGTTGGATCAGATCTTTTGAAATTTTTCGTGCAACTAAATTACATTTTTAGATAATTTCTGTCTTGTAATGTCACTGTCCTACATTTGTTAATTCTTTTCTCATCTAATTCTGACCACGTATTTTTTTACTTAACTTTATACTACTTATCATTTGTCAGTAGCATAAGTATATGTCTAACATTTGTTAAGGTTACTGATTCACAGTTATACATTTCCAATTGAAATTTGGTCTATCTTTACCATCGTTTTGCGTTTAAACGGTATTGAATGTAGATTTATTTTGTGTTCAAATCTCTGCTAAACACTGTTAATTTGAATCTTCGTATTTAGTGACCTTAACATTTTCAGGTTTTACATCTCCCCAAGCTGATTTCTTTTGACACAACTATGACTCTTTGTAATATATTATCTCATTTCAGGTAGATCGTGCCTGATACTATTTTTGGCAGTAGCTTATCTAAAAGGGGCTTGATCAAGCTAAGATCATGCTCGAATCTGGCTTTGGGATCGGAGGCCAGTGACTCTATCACTTTGTGGAGAATGAGCGACTTGTCAGAAAGATCAGGTTCGCTTGCCGTGGCTTTCTTGCTCTTCGGCGTAAATGTCTTTTGTCCTTCGTGGGTAGTGTAGCCGATGTGTTGTCCTTATCTCACCTTTTGCAAGTGACTACATAACGCCATTCATTTGCGTCCCCTCGCTAATCGTAGTAGATTTTATCTGGCTGCTAACCGCCGGTGTGGATGAGGCTTCATCTACCAGTCACTGGGCGACATGAGTTGCAAGTTTTCGACCCCTGGTACGCCTCTTCTTCGTGCCAGTCCTTCCGTTACTGTCACTGGAGGGCTTATTCGGTATCGTGAGGGGAAAGTGGGTGTCTGGAATATGATGGGTGCTCTTCTATGCTGAAGAGCATTCACTCATTGACAGAGACGCATCAGGAACATGTACTGTTTTGTCGATGACGCCAGTCACATCTTCGGTGTTTGAGCAGTAGTTGGTCTTCTCCTGTGGTGGAAGACTCTTGCAATGCATGAGCTTTAGAGCCCAACTGAGAGTGATAATGGCTTCTGTTATACGAAATTTGGTCGTACTACAGCAGTTATTGCACAACCAGTTCGCCAGAGGTTTTCAGCAGCGTTTGTATGCTACAGGAGTTAGGTTTTTGCATATGCTATGTAACCGTCCCTTGCAGTTATCGCACTGTATTCCCTCATCCACTGGAAGTTGACACTCAACCCTTCCGCAGCGGTTCCTCTCGATCGCCATGCTTTTTAGAGCGAACTGGGGAAAAACGATTTCAATATGACTTTATATATATATATGCGCGGTATCGGATAAATAGGTTTATTTCTGAGGAATCATTCGGTTTCTCCAGGGTAATGGCACAGCTGGAACTGGCCAAGTTTTTTTTGCTGGACAGCCTCAAATTCAGCTCAGTAGATAGTGTAGTTAAGTAGTCTGAGTGGTATTCTTAGTGCGAATTTCAAAACGAACTGTGTTGCTGCAGAGTAACTATCCTCACATTGAACTACCACAACCATATAGGAAGGAAGAGAGAATATACGTTTGGTCTGTGGGCATTTCTAAACGTCGCGATTAGATCACTCCTATGACTATAGCTTTAAGAGGAGAATTGATTCAGTCCGTTCAGTTGACCGTTGTTTGTTGAATCAGTCCTGTTAAGAGGAAATATGGAAAGGTTGTCATTCGGACAGTTTCCGGTATGTGTTAGTGGAGTTTTTGGTATCGGCTATTTGCTCTAATGTTTCCTAGCTTGATCATTAACAAAGGGGTGTATAAAGAATGATGGTGAATATAGTTTGTACCTCTGAGTTCAACTTTCGACACTCGGCAGATGTAAGTCCCAGTTTTAAAATTCGTTTACACATTCATGTTATGTTGAACCATTACATTTTATGAAGATGCATCAGCGGACTGCCTTCAACAATACTCTTGGCGACAATTGCTATGTTATATCAGTGATATGACACCATGAATGACCAAAGAAATTAGGTCTCTTCATACTTAGCCACTGTCGGCTTAGAGAGGAGTTGACTACTGCCTATAAGATTACAAGTGACTAGAATCACTCAAATAAAGGTGTTCTGGCGTTGAGTACGTATAGATTTCCTCATGGAAATCACTGAAGGATAGGAGTGGCTTTATTGCATATCCCCGCTATGATGCTTGTTGCTATGGGTTTCAAGTGGCCTTGGTTTTGGAGGAAGATTTAATTGATGTAATATTGCGATTCATAGACATACGTCCATAAGTAGAATTGATATCATGCATCTAATCCTATTAACCTATGGATATAGTTCTTCCTTCATGATATCTAGAAGTCGGGAGCACTGTCGCTGTTAACGTGCGCGCTTCAAATACGACGTGCATTTTCCTCTCTGACAGGAAATATCCACTTTTGTGAATTATTCGTTTGAAAAACCTGATCTTCCTATCCGGCGAAATTTATTCAACCATTTCTTCCTCACCGAGCCTGTGTGTGGTACTTCCAGCTGTCTCGAACTACTGCCTAAGCTTCAGGTGCTACTTCTGTAGCAGCATCCTCCTCACTCTTTCGAATATAAAGGACTTGTTGGTCTGTTATGTGATTGCTGTGAAGCCGAATAACCCGAAAGTTACAGGTAAAGTCAAAAGCTTTTACTTATATACTTTATCTTTCTGTTCCGTGCTTTCTATTGTCTTTTGCTGTCAGTCTATTGGACAGAATAACTCCACTGTCTCTTATTATTTAATCATCGGTATTAATTTAGGAGTAATATGACGATAGATTCTCACTCTAAGATAAGTAATGGGACACCATACTCTATAGTCACCAGGGCTTCAGCCAAATTAGGCAAACAGGTGAAAGTGAAGGACTCTCTCATACCGGTCTTGAAGACCAGGGCAAATATTCCCTGCTCGGACAGATTGCTCGTGTCGCCACAGTCCTACGGTGAAACTGTACAAAGTCAACCAAGTGGATGTGGCTCCATCTCTGTTAACACGACTAGGTTAATAGAGCTGAGTGATAAAACTGTACTAAGTGAGAGTTGTATAACACCCATCTCCATAGTAGGCCATGAAACAAACAGGAAGGCCGAAAAGAAACGTTCACGACGTCGCAAGACGATAAAAACGTTCCCCAAGAAGGTAGACGATTGCAAGGTCTGCGATTCTGTTGTTGAACAAGCAGACTCTGCCTTCAAATGCAACTTTTGCAAGCAATGGGTACATTGTAGATGCGACACTGAGGTACCAAAAGTATATTATAATTTTATGCGTAAGAACCCATGCCCATGGTTCTGGTGCATATACCTAAGTTGCCGTCCTGATGCAGCCTCGTGTAGTTCTATGAAAGCTAAAGATGGCGTAGAAGTGTCAAGGAAAAACGTAAAACTTTCTACTCCCACCAACTCGGAAAATAGCACAATTGCACGTAAATCGGGGATACCAAAATCCACACCAGTTAGACTTGCAATTCTTGCCATAACACTGGCCTCTACCGAGTATGTCGAAAAAGGTTTACTGACTTCTTAAGTCCTTTCTATGGGGAGGGCCTGCAACATACGTGTTAGGCCAGACAGGCCATGGAAGGAAAGACAGATGGCGAGGGAGTCGCCAGAGCTTATTCCTTCTGCCTCCATGGTTGTTCACGGCATTCCCGAACTGGTAACTGGGAACGCTTGCGAGAAGCACTGTCACGATGTACAGCAATGGAGATGGTCGGCATCCCAGATGGCTCTGGGAAGTTCAGGGGCTGTCTGTATTTATAGACTGCCTCGACCCACTCACCTTATGTCAGTTGACACGCCACGTCTGTTAGCTGTCAAGTTCAGCTCCCGAGATCACTTGACTACTGCTCTCCAGAGATGGTACGAGACCAAGGACAAGGTCAGCAGACACATACGCTGCTGCGAGAGCCGGCCTCGTACCCAAAGGAGAGAACAAAACGTTGTCATAGAACATCCCTAACCCCTAGTCACAGTACAGCGGTGCAGCACGGACGATGATAGCCAGTGTCATCCAAGTGCTCCGATTGAACTAGAAGAAAAAACGCCAGCAGGCCCGTTCCTGGGGAATCGGCCAACTAGTTTGTAGGATAACTCCTCAACCGACAGCCCACATCACGTCAACCACCCCCCAATACGTTGACGTGGTGAGACTGACTACCAGTTGCCTGTACAGTAATGTGAGAATGGCTAAGAGGCAAAATAGCTGAATTCAGACCACAACCAGGTACTGCTAAATACAATTTCAGCGACACAAGACATGGGTTATGATCAAATTGTCATAGCTGGCAACTTCAACACCCCATCTCTGAACTTGATATCGGGATACGCCCATGGTAGATTTGATCGAAATCTGCTGCATGCCATCGGGAAGGCTGGATTCACTGAAAATGTCAGGATGGATACTAGATGGGGCCCATATGGGAAGTCTTCTAGACTGGATTATGTGCTCACTAGTGACCAGCTACCAGTTGAAAACGTTCAGATCACGACTCCCATAGGTAGTAGTGACCACGCGGTCATAGTATTCGACATAATCCTCCGCGAGTGCTTACAGTGGGACAACACACAGCCCTATCTGTGTTATAACAAAGCCAATTACACCGAAATGCGAAGACTTTTGTCTGAAGCAAATCGGCCTAAAAAAATGGACAGAGCTAACAGTAGAAGAACACTGGAGAGTGGTAAAGGAGATCATTCACCAGGCGGTCTCAGACACTGTTCCTTTAGTCACACCAAAAGCTAGAAAGCAACGTTCATGGCTAAAAAGGGGGACACAACGCCTTCTGCAGGCGAAGCGAAAAGCCTGGTTTGCGTGACGAGTATCGAAGAGTCAACCCGAACATGAAGTGTACCTTGAACTCAGGAATCGATGTAACGTACGAGTCCGGAGTGATAGAAGAACATTTCAGAGAAACCTAGCCAATAAGCTTCTCGTGATCCCCAAAAGCCTATGCAGGTTTATGTCTGAAAGAAAATCGACCAACCAGGGAGCTTGCAATATAGTGGGTTCTGATGGGAAATCTCTTACTAGTCTTGAAATGGCAAAGACATTCAGTCTAGCCTTTCATAGGCAACTAAACAGTAATGAGGATATTACCCCCCCACAAAACATCAAGATTACAATGCAAGACCAACGTGCGTAAACCTGCTGGGTACATTTCAAATTACCCCGGCTATGGTACTCGTAAAACTGAGAAAGTTGACTTCGAGAAAGTCTTCAGGTTGTGATGACATCAGACCATCCGTCCTGAAGCAGTGTTCAGAAAGTCTCTGCCAACCCCTAAGTGATCTGTTTCAACACTCCATTGATGTAGGGAAACTTCCATGTGAATGGAAACGAGCCATCCTATCTACTATCTTCAAGGGTGGTGATCGGCAGAATGCGACCAGTTGTGCTACTCCCGGTGATATCGAAGATATTGGAAAGTCTCATTGACGACCACATGAGAAAATACTTCGACGGGACTAACCTACTCCATGAAGCACAGCACGGTTTCAGGAGGGGAAGATCCTGTGTGACGAATCTTCTACTAGCTTGGAAGGATTGGACACTATCCTGGGACGTAAAGGTAACAGTTCATGTGATCTTTCTTGACTTTGCGAAAGCATTCGACACAGTTCACTATGGTCTGCTCCTTCACAAAATAAGCAAGGCAGGTGTTTCTGGAGCACTTCTCGCATGGCTGAAAGATTACTTAGGGGAGAGAGAGTTCTGCACCAAAGTCCACCGCATCCGATCATCCTGGCACACCTTGGCATCAGGGGTTCCTCAGGGTTCTATCTTATGGCCATTGATGTTTTTTATTTTTATCAACGACCTGCTTTTTCAACTGAACTGCTCTGCGCTTCCTTACGCTGACGACGTAAAGATCTGGAGAGCAACAAACTCATCGGAAGACTCCGACAGATTGCAGGCTGACCTGCAAACACTGGGAGACTGGGCTCCGGCTAACGGAATGCCTTTCAACCTAAAGAAGTGAAAAGTAGTGTAACTTCATTCCGGCAGGTCACAGAGTGTAAATTACATCCTTGATAGCCAGAACGTGAGTTGTGTGCCATCAGAACGCGATCTAGGTCTTATTTTAACAGAAAAGCTAGACACCAGTGGAAGTTACACGAGGGACGTCGCCAAAGCTTACGCAACTTTACAATTTATGCATAGGCAACTGGGAGCTCTTACTCCCGAACTATTCTTAAGGGTGTATACGACATACGTGAGGCCACTCCTTGAGGTGCATAATATCATTGCTCCTCCGCTACTCATAAGGGATGCTAGCATTCTAGAAAGTGTCCAGAGACGAGCGACAAAATAGGTGATCGTCCTCCGCAACAAATCATATGAAGAAAGACTGAAGAAATTAAGTCTTTTCACACTTAGTTACCGTAGTCACAGGGGAGACTTCATCACCGTCTATAAGATCTTAAATGACCAGGCCTACCCTAATAAAAGCATCCTGCCATTAATTGATTATAGGCTTCCACGAGGTAACCCGCTAAGGATAGCACAACAGAGACCAAAGACTCGAGTGCGTTCACATTTATTTCCGCTTCGACTTTACCGTCTCTGGAAAGCTTTACCGGCGGCCGTGACTACAGAGCCATCTGTGGAGACTTTTAAGCGGAAGCTGGACAATCATGCAGAAATGCAAGGTTTGTGTCTCAATGGCTTATCCTCTTAAAATTTAAAACCACATTGTCAATGGATAAACATACAAACTGAATCCCCACGACCCGTTCTGTCTTCTCTCACTGTACCAACTACTCTATGTTTCCCTTAGGTCACCTTTATTATTTCACTTATCTCAACCTATATTATCTACTCTACAACCTATTATTATTATTATTCTGCTTTTATGACTACATCGAATGACCAACGGGAGTTAGATCAAACTCCATTCACGGCAGCAATACAGTCCTAACATACTACATACTACAAACCACATTTTGATCAATCCCCGCACCACTCCTCTTGGAGTCTACCAGAGCTAAAGCAGTCGAGTGGCGTGATTTACTACGCATAAGTTCATCGAAGATCTGGAACCTCTACCTTACAATCAAGAAGCGAGCTCAAAGAAATCACTAGTTTATACTAGCTCGTAATCAGCATATTGGATATTGATATATCTAGTTTTACTTTGTGACTAATTGGTGAGTCACCTGGTGTTGTGGTAGTAGGAAAAACAATTCCAAACCTAAGCATTTTCTAGATATGAACATGTTAACCTACTTTGGCGACAATTTAATCTATTTAATCAAGAAAACCTTAGGGATATCAACCTTTAATTAGTAGTTGAAAACTAGGAGTAAACGCCATGTTACTAAGTTATTCAAAAGACAGAATTATGAGTGAAATAGCACTCGGATAAACTTATTCTAACGCAAATCAATAAGGATAATCAATTAGCCTACCAATATGCTGTTTACTTTCAGTCTTAATTCAAAGACAAATTTAGTTACTAACTAAATTATTAGTAGTTTCAGGCAACTCCTCTATTATTGTCTTCGAAATACTTTTCCCGAACGTGTTTTATTTCAAAATATGTGTATACTGGCCAATTGATGTTGCTTATCCAGTTATACTGTTATTTAGTTACACTGTCCCATCTATGTGTTCCTATAGCTCAAAACATCCCTTAAACTATCAACAAGTTACCATCACTTCTAAATAAATAACCTTAACCATTCGCATGTAAACAATGCTAATAACTTTATCACTTACGTGATGTTTCGACTTTCGAATAATAATGAGTTCCCTCTTTCATGAGCCCCTGTTTCAATTTGAACGGATAGTTCTAACCTTTGACTACTGAATTAGTACATTTTGTTTTATACCATCCTCACAAAATATAGGTGCTGATAATAATTACTCTTAACAGATTTATCACGAGAACGAGAATGTACAGCATATTGACGACAATATAACTCAGAGGCGGACGTATCTTCTAAACGCACTAATCGATACAACACCTGACCCTAATCTCCCTAATACTGTGTCTCACAACATTCTATGAAGTTAGCAGTCACTATTAACAAGTAGAATGTCCCAGGATTTCATCATGAGCTGACATTAGTTAGAGAACCATTGGAAAACCTGGGAGTACTGGACAGCTGTTTCATTCTAGTTTGAAACTCTTCATCAGTCCATTTGAGGTATAGGGAATATATATTTATTAGTGATTCAACACAATATAGAAAATCAAAGATACTGGAAACCAATTTCTTCAGCAACGAATCCCACGAGGTCACTGGAATTACAGAGTAGCTAAAAAAAAAGAAAACAAGGGTTCACAGGATGTATGCGTGAATATAACTAGTAATATAATCATTAACGAGTTAGCACAGTGAGAATTAATGGAAGTTTACATCGATGTGCGATTACATCAGTCACTATATTGGACACAAATGGATATTTAGACAAAGTAGTAAGAAGTCGTAATTTGTCTGAATCGTGTAGTGTTGTATTTGCGCAACACATTTTAGACAATCTGGTCACGCATGGACTTGTCATAGGAATAAATATGAAATTAATAGAGTTAAGAGGTCAGAAAATAAATTTAGATGGAATTAAAAGCACATATTGAAGGTCAAAATAAAAATGAAGATCACTAAACCAAATAACAGAGGTATTAGTACATCTACTCTGACTGGATATCAAAACGAAGTTTACCAAAGAAGGTTCCATGTGATGACGAATAGTTTTGGAACTCACAAAGGTGACAATTGTAAGAAATTATATTTGTAAAATCTCAGCGAGATTGAAATGAGTAATTCCAACGTTTCGTTCGGCAATCTGGTCCAAACTTCTTCAGGGAAATTAATCGAAATTAACATAACAGAGGTTTATGTATAAAAGGAACATCACTTGTTTTTGAAAACTTTGTCCAATCATGATTCATTCAACAAGTATCACCAAGTATAATTAACAAAATTTTATGACCTGTGATCAAAATTTGACCTCGGACTTACAAATATTGGTCTACCTTTGTTAAACACTTTAAACAGAGTGTGTATGTGTGTGTGTGGGTAAACAGTTGTGAAACATTTCTTAACGTCTCCATAAGAAGATATGGACAGTCGAGAATTTTGACCAAGTATTAATAATTAGTGATACATATCCATTTTTTTAATGTTTATTAATAAGGATTTCCTATGCATCAGCTAACATCACGCCTTCATTTCTGTTCAAACTGCTAGTAACTAGAATTTTATGATTAGACGTATTTTCAAAATTATGGTGTTTAGGATTAGAGTTTAGTAGAAGCACCCTGTCGGACATATTGCTTTGTCTTCTTTCTGGAGATTGAGATGCTTTATTCAACCTACTGGAGTTGTCAGGTGACTCGACAGCTACGGATTTCGGATATGCATTCTGTTGCAGCCGACGGAGAGTGAAAAGACGATGATTGTGGTTTAAACTTCCTTATCACACTTGGGCTTCCACAAACTTTAGGATACAACCCAAACACGTTTTATAGATAGGTTTAAAAGATGTGTTAACGTCAATATTATGTCCTGGTTCTATAAGGTTTCGCAATAGAGGAGCTAGGTTTCCTGTTCTCACCATCAATGGCTTCTGAAGATTCTGTTTGCTTCTGGAGGCAATTAGGAATATGCTTTGAAACCAGCCCTTACCTGCAGAGATCGATGAGTCCTCCCTAAGTGGATAAAGCTACAGCTTCTAAACCTTACGTCCATAGCTTCAATAGATGTCGAACACTACTTCTACACGATTCCAAAATAATTCTGCGAATTGACTTTTTACAAACGCAAATAATATGGAGTCAGGACAATAACAAAAGCGAAAGTTTATGAGACCAAACTCAATATTACGACAAAATCACGTACACCTTAGATGTCCTTACGTACCTAATCACGGGGATAGTATTCAAATCCACAAAAGTACTAGAATGTTGTAGTGTGCATTTAACTTAGTTAAAAATTTTGGCAGAAAACTGGGCAGTTTCTGCCCAGTTGTGAACACTAATCTTCGCTTGCATCTATGCATTCCATTGACTTTTAGTGATCAAAACGCCACACAATAGTGCGGAAGCATGCACGACTTCGATGTAAAACATATTCTTTGTTCCTGCAACAGAAATAGGTACTGCACAACAACTGATAGGGAAATTTACGATCGAGTATAGGTTAACACCAAGCTGAAAAGAAATTTATCGAAAGACAGTCGTCGAAATGCACGCGAAACACTCGGTATGCCAAATAATCATTGCATATATTTAAGCGTCCTGCCATACAAGCAATCAGTAAATGCTCAAGAACAATATCGAACAACAGTTTTCATATTAAAATTCATCCAACAAGAGGAAAATAAGCACCAAAATCATGTCAACTGCGTTTGCCTGGATGACTAGCTCCAGTTCGAATCAACTAAGCCGCGCAAATGCCATCTGGGTAAAGCTGGAGGCGCCACTTCAAATAGGGGATATGCCATATAATCGCCCATAGAATAGCTCTCCAGAGATCACAACCTCGAGTGCGCTCCCATTTCTTATCACTGAAGGTTAACCGTCCTCGGAACTCCTTATCAGCGAATGTGTAGGGGACCGTTAAGCCAGCTCAATGTCAAAACGAGTATGCGAACAAAAATTTAAGTTAATGAGATGATATTGTAACAATATATTATCAAAATACAGTAATAAGTTATATTAATTAAAAGGTTACTTGAATATACAGTTAAAGTGAACTGCTACAAATTATTAATATAATCCACAGAAGTGTTCACCGTTAAAAGTCGTGTCTACTGGTTGAAACTGTGTGCCCGTTGTAGAGTTGTCTTCAGACAAGGATAACAGGTTCCTGCAATAAACCTAAAGTGGAGCAAGTAGACTGTAATGACCAGTGAGAAGGCGAAGCTATCAACAGTACACTGTATTTTTAGATTGTATTAGGAGGTTATCTGTATTTCAACATGAATCGTTTTAAACAAAAGTCATGTATAATGTCTCTAATTTCAACATCTAACAAAATGTGTATAATCATATTGTTACTTACTCCACAGGTGTGACTACGTTACTGTCCGTGGACAGCTTCAGGCGAAAGCTGGACAATCATGCAGCGACAAAGGAACTGTGTGTGTATATACATATTATTATCTATTTTCTTTCCTCGACGGCACCGGGGGACTAACTTATGAAAGGATCAACTAAATTCATAGTAGCAACATGGTCTTAACACGCAGCATACTACAAACCACATATAATTAATTCCAGCACCACTATTTTTGGAGTCAACCAAACCTACGTCAGTCAAGCGGCAGGATAAACTACTCATCACTGAATATTGAATGCTGACTATCACTGTTTAAGTCGATGTGTTAAGGTGAATGGTCACAGTCGAGGGTCCAAGCCATTTGGCACGTTGTCGTGTTACGTACGTTTGTTTTTGCACGATCCCTAGCTAGTTAGGCAGTCACCTTAACATTACGATTTGTTCTCGAAATATACTTCGTATTTTGGATGGTCAGTTGGGTGTTTTGTTTTGTTTTTGGTTCACGCGGATAAATATTATAGAAGTTGTAGGTATTACATCTTGCCATAGTATACATCGCACTCTTAGTGAACGTCAACACTCTCAGCTTCTGAAGTATTTATGCCAGATTGGCCTCTGAAGGTCATAAATCTCAGAGTACAGGCTAAAAGTATCATTTCTGTCACTTTTATTCTATGAATCATTTGCTTTAAGAAAGACTGAGATGATAAACTTAGCGCTACATTATAATTTCATTATCTAAACATCTAAATTTGGTTGATATCTTCTCGGTTTTTCAGTCGATTTCACCCGAACACTAAGGATCAGTAGAAGAGAGAGAAAAGTGATTTACTCATTACCTTAGGGTTCATTAAAGCCCAAAGGCCTATCGTATTTCGATGAATCAATCGACAGACAAGTCTTGATCGAACCAGTCGTCTAAGCACACAAAGGATATACTAATACAATGTGTTTGGCACTTGATTTGCATTCTAGCACCTAAGCTCGTTCAAATCCACAAAAGACAGTCAGATGAGGTTTGCTATACCACTGGATGGTCCCTCTGCTAAATACTGCTGCTGAAGGCAGCTGCACTCTGATGCTTTTAGTGATACTGGTGTAAAGCTGTTGTATTTTCGAGTGCAAGCAGTCATGAATGGCTGTAAAGTAGACATGGAAACAAGTTTAAACAATTTTATATATATGTATCTATGACTACCATAATGTGATGCATTATAGATTCCCACTGAAAGCACAAATTATTTACACGTACGCTAAATTGAACGTTAAGCGATATCACGTGTCAGGCCTTATAATGCAGCGTGGATGGGAAACAACCTCTTTTACCTACCTGGGAAGCATCGTTTCAACTACAGGCACACAGGAACTGACGAGGATATCAAAGCAAGAATCGGAAAAGTAAGACAAGCTTTCACTACTCTCAAGTCTGTGTGGAGGTCAACAGCACTCAGCATCAAAACGAAGATAAGATCCGGATTTTCAACTCCAATGTGAAGTCAGTGCTACTTAACATACGGATCAGAGACTTGCACTGCGCGTCATAAAGAGCATCTCAAACAAACTACAGACCTTCATTAACAGTTGTCTTCGCTCAATACTACTCAAGATCAGATGGCCGGCCAGAGGAGATCAGCAACAGAGAGGGATCTCTGGCAATGAGCGAACCGACCCAGCAGGATCCGATTGTGAAACAAATAGGCAGGAAGAAATGGAGATGGATTGGCTGGTCATACTCTGAGGAAACCATCAAGTGACATCACTAGACAAGCCATTGCTCGAGTGGAACCCGGACGAAAGGTAAGTGGCGAGTTGATCGTCAGTGCAAGGGTGACTTAGAGGAGGTCATGTGAAGAGAAGATGAAAGCGTGTGGGCAGACTTGGAGCCAGGTGAAAACTCTAGTAGAGAACCGAACTCAATGGAGACGCACGACTGAAGCCCTATGTTCCTCTAGGAATTAAAGGAAACAATAATAATAATGATTGAATTCTCCAGAAATCTAAATTAGCCTAGGACCTTTCTTAACATATAGGGTGAGATATAAATGCCTCAGAAAACATTTCCTTGAAATTGTATTGAAAACTGAAATCTATTGGCAACATAATCTTTAACCATGTAGCTTTCATCAAACCCTATGAGTTACTTAGTTCTATCTTTTTAATGTAGAATTCATGTTCTGCTGCAATCTTTGACACACAGATTGTCAGTAATTCTAAATCTATCAGATTTGCATCAAATGAAACATACATTCCATACTAACTCAAAGTCTACTTACTAGTTTAGTTCTGTAAATTGTACCTGCTTCTCGTCAGCATGGTATATCAGTAACACCGTAAGAACCTAAAACCCTATTAGGCTTAGAACTAGTGTCAGTCACTGCTGCAGCCAGAGAGGTTACTAATGAACTTATTTAGCTTAAAACAGTCTTACTCTAGGTGTGCAACATTCAGTCATTACTGACACTAAAACCTGAACGTACGACTAATCAGTAAGACAAGTTTAGTTATTTTCTTAATTACTTGATACATTAAAACAAATCTCTGCGTATACAATAGGAGTAAAATCATATTCTTCAAAAAGCATAGATTGATTTTGAAATAATATATATTGAAGATTTGTAGCTCAGGTAAATAAATGATTTTGATTTGGTTCTCAAAAGTGCTCTCTTCTTGTGTTTACTTCAGAAATAAATACGCATCAAAGAACTATTTCACAAGTCTGTCAAATTAATTTAGATGTAAACAAAGTCATAATTGTTTATGACAAGAAATTTACAACCAAAACTTTAATTATCTTTATCTAATGATGTTTTCATGAATCCAGAAAAATAACTAATGTTAGGCCTGTTGTCGTCAGATCGTCACGCAGTTTACAAATACATTGAGGTGATTTAGTTGTTTTTCATAACAAACTACCAAAACATGACATTTAACAATTCCCGTGTATAATTTTATCTTGGTTTTTTTTAGTGAGAAATCATGCCATCCAAGTATGATTACGAATCAAGTTGTCAAGTTTCTAAATTTAACTGAATAACCAAAATAAAATAAATGACAACTTTGAGTACTCAGCAACAAATTCAATGCCTAAGTTTACATTTTTTTATACCTTCACGTTCCTAGTGGAGCATAGGGCTTCAAGCTAGAGGCTTGAAGTTTCTTTAGCAATGCTTATTTTTACAGGATGAGGTTGCTAGCCTCATGCCCAACCTTTCCCCTTTAACAGCTTTAAATCTGGCTTAGCAAGGTAAAGGAGTGCGTCGGCCGGGGATCAAAAGCCAAACCATGCGCACGGTCAGCGATCATCCTAACCACTGTGTCACCAACGCACACCTAAGTTTACATGCCCTTATATTTTTACGATACCATATTAGACACAGATTTTGAGTTTCACAAGAGAAAATTCATGAAATCTAAGTTTATTTGGAATGCTTCAGCCTTGATTTTGAAAGCCCTTTTTGCAACATAGACTTTCTAGGTGCCCAAGCCGTCCACTAGATAGGTCTTAAACGTCAGCACATACTAAACTTCTCTTCCTCGGTTAAACCTGATCACTGTACTACCTACCGTTTATGCACTGATGGATGAAGTCCAGGTGAAAGGCTTTTGTACTGTTGTCTGCCCTGATATGAATTATATTTTATATAACAAGTGAAAAACCATAATTAACAAGTAGTAATATCGTACAACTTATCTGTCAACAGGCTGAGGTAGCAAGCTCAAGGAGTAGGATTAATGATGGTACTATGGGGTGGGGGGAGGAGCTACGTGGAAGCAGTCAAGCAGGAAGAAGATAGCATAGTGCCACAGTACATGTATGCGTTAAAACAAAAGTTCAGACATTCAAGGTGCACTACAACTTAATGTTCAGTATCTGTAAGATGAGCTAAAATAGAGTTACGAATAAACCTTGAACGTCCCTTGATTAATTATAATAAAGGTTTTTTTATTTCCCAATGAATGAAAAACAAAACGATATCGTCACCTTTACTGACGTTCCGCTATTTAATGCTAATAGGGGGTGGGAGAATAGACTTAGGTCAAGTTAAGGGGACATATTGAAAGTCAAATAGCAATGAAGATCACAAAACCAAATAACACAGGTAATAGTACGTCTGTTATGATATGAAAATAAAGTTTACTAACTTGATCATCGTTCGTCTGTCTGGGGTCATTTTTCGTTGTCAAGTTGGTCAATTGGTAAAGATCAACAAAATCAACACAGACATTAAGTATGGCCGAAAACGTATTCCGAAAACATGGACATCAACAGTCGTCATTCCATATAGAGAAGAGACGTCAGACGATATCAGAAGAGTACTCAATCAGCTCGACATTAGAGTTTTCTTCAAAACATCAGACACACTTCAAAGCAACCTTGTCCATATAAAAGACCAAATCCCTAAAGGTTCTCTATCTAATTGTGTCTATAAAATAAAATGCTTGCTTGGAATGTGATGCGATATACATCGGACAAAAATCTCGAGAAACCAAAATCAGAAAAAATAAACACCGTAGAGCATCTCTTCGACCACCGAGAAATCCGGTTGAACTAGAAAATCTTGAAAAATCATCAGCCATAGGTCTACATGCTATAGAATCAGTCCACAAAATTGATTTTGATAATGTTGAAATAATCCAGAAAAAGCAATTCAGAAATCACAATCTAATATCATCAGAA
Organism: Trichobilharzia szidati; assembly: GCA_944472155.2. Taxonomy (NCBI): domain Eukaryota; kingdom Metazoa; phylum Platyhelminthes; class Trematoda; order Strigeidida; family Schistosomatidae; genus Trichobilharzia; species Trichobilharzia szidati. The sequence goes on from OX235275.1 coordinate 13,701,116, forward strand.
GCACTTCATATCCAGTGGAATCCAAATTATCTGAATAGGAATGATGAACTAAAACAGAATCTGACCTGGTTACAACACCTCCCTACCCCATGAAGAGATAAAATCAACACGAATGTGATAAGCAAGTTCACTATGTAAACAAACACACACTACTTTTATAATTTTAAACACTGATCAAATCCAACAGTGCACACTTGATTTTGTTGATCTTTACCAATTGACCAACTTGATGACGAAAAATGCCCCCAGACAGACGAACGATGATCAAGTTGGTAAACTTTGTTTTGATATCATAACAGATGTACTATTACCTGTGTTATTTGGTTTAATGATCTTCGTTGCTATTTTACTTTCAATATATCCCTTTAGCTTGACCTAAGTCTATTTTCTCACCCCCTAACTCTCTTTATATATATATATGCTAAGATTTTGAAAATTCCAGTTTAATAATACTTCGATAAAGCTATTAGCATTAAATAGCGAAAGGTCAGTTAAAACAGCAATATCGTTTTGTTTTTCATTCATTTGGAAATACAAGAAAATCTTTATTATAATGAATATCATATACCCAATGCCCAAATTTTTTCAAACTGTTAAAAGTGAACTTAGTTTGAACATATATGTCCCTTGATTAACGTCCTTGGCAAATTTAATGATGTGAGTCCTGAAATTGATTTTACCACCGGGAAAGAAAGATATAATTGCATTTTTATCCCTGCACATACTCATGAATACGAAAGAGAAAGGCACAACAAAAAAAGAGTTTATGCAGAAAACGCACATCACCTAATCTATATTCTCATTTTCTAAGCTGACTGCTTTTGAAATTTAAACTCAATTTAATAAATGGTTTCGTTCAAAGAACTGGAGTAATCTGTTCTAGTGATTGCTTAAATGAAAAACTTAGGACTGTTAGATAATTACTAAGTGTGAATAGATACCAAGAGACGTTTATTGATTAAATCATGAATTTCAAGCCAAGACAGGCTAATGTTTCAACAGTTCTGAAGAAACCCTCGTTGATAAAGCTACAATACCTTGGTGGTAACATCAGCGAAATAATACCAAAATGCTTAAGTAATTCACTAAGAAGAGCCTTCAATGTAGCAGAGTTAGGCTACTCAATTGGAGGCAGTTTTCATTGAGCGTACAATTAGAATTTCTGGACATCATCCTGCATGGTTAAGCAAGGAACAAACAAGGTCTATTCTCAGCCATGTTTTAGCTCTTGTGGATACGGAACAAAACGTTGATGTAAACAAAGCTTTTAAAATTATCTACCGCAGTGCCTTACGAGTTCGTCTTTTGTACGTAGCAGAAGTTGTTGGAGTCCACCTGAAGAAGCGTAACTTAGGTATTCAGAAGAAACTCAATACAGCTTCCAATATAATTTTCACATGCCTTTAATGGCTGGCTATTTGTATTATAATATCCATGGAGCTTGAGGATGAATTTAGCGAAAACAATTGTTCTCTCGGAACCATTTTATTCAGAAGAAGTTTGTTCAAACGCTTTCGTTATTTTGATCGTCACTACTTGATTTGTCACAAGTGAATGGTTACAAAAACATTGGAAGCCATTCTAAATAAGCATCAGGACAAATGAATAAATATTCACCTCTATTCAATGCAGAATATCAAAATATCATCTACAAGGCGAAAAGTAATTCGCTCAAATCACCGCGTAGCCGACTCATCTGTTTTGCTGAAGCCTTGGCTTTCGAAACAGAAAAGCCAGATCTTTGTATACAGTAAAAGTTCGTTCAACCCCTACTAATCCTATAATTGCACATCCCTTCCAAATTCTGTATATCCTGTGAATTATTTGGTATATTACATTAATTGTTTTGCCGCTTGACATTTAACTGTGATTATAATCACAAATATTTTAACTGCATTTCATGCTACTATTGTTGTTTAGTGTATTTCCACCTTTGTTTCAGTCTCCTGATATAATTTCTTAGGATAAGTTCGTTCAATCTCTCACTTTTATTCTGCCCTAAAGCACTTCGTTGCTGGTTGGATTCAGCTAATTGTGACTAGTTTATTACTGTTCATGTTGGTTTGTTAATCCTATTGCAAGTCTTTCTTGGTACATTTTACATCCTTTAACCAATCAATCAAATCCATACAAACCAATTCTTGACTGTCACTGAGATGCTCACTAGCGACTAGGCCTATTCAGGTAGGTAGTTACCTAGCGTTCTAGTGAGAAGTTGTGACTAGTCTGTCTCTGTCTGTCTGGATTCAACATAGAACTTGGCACCGAAGTGCAGTAGTTCGAGTTGCCACGTTCCAAATACCACACAAAGGTAGACAAGGAAGTGAGTGAAGAGAATCAATAGAGTTTTGACAAGTATAAGAGTGGAACAGAATGAGTAACGGTAGGAAGGTATATGAAAGAATACAGAGACTGAATACATCTGCGTAAGCCATTGACAACGATTTTGAGCCATGTCACCTATTGTATCCAGCCACTGATTCTTAGAGTCCCGAGGGCCCCAACCCGGAAGCCTGCATCTCACTATCTGACTCAGTTTAACTGTCAAGGATTTCATGGATTGATGAGGCCATGTTTTTGTTTGGCCACCACTTACTCTTGTCCAACCTGCACCTATATCAGCTAGTAATGCCCGTCCGTCGGGGGAGGCAATGGTTAGGCATGCGCAGCACGTGACCTAGCCATCTCAATCTATGTAACTTTATAGCCTCTTCGATTGATTTTTCCTCTTTGCCCAACACTCTACGCCTAACGTCAACTTTACTTACCTTATTATATCACCTAACGTGAGAAAGAGATCGTAGACATCTATGATCGAAAACAGTCAACCTTTTCATGTCTTCAACTCGTATTGGCCATGTTTCAGAGCCATAGAGAAGGATGGAGCGAACTGCTGAGCAGTACACACGTTCCTTGGTTGTGACAAGTAGGGTAAAGCAGGTCAGGTGTGAGGACAAATCCTCACCGAAGACATTGGCTAGCGATTGCGCTATGTCGTGAATTTTCAGAAGTTCAGATTCATGGGTCGGGTCCCAGTGGCCTTGCAACTAGAAGGTCCTGGGTTTGGTGGGCTCGTACTGTTTGGGAGTAGCGAAATAGGCTGACAAAACAGCTGTCCAGTATTGCCTGCATTTTTACAATGGTCATGTAACTAATCTCAGCTCAAGATGACATCATGTAACCAATCAGTCAAATCCGTATAAATCAATATTTGAACACTTTACATCTGTTTAATGAATACTCATTTGAATTACTGAACTTTGAGCGGTTAGAAATCCTTTTAACCTCACTATCTGGACCCTTACTTTCATTTACAAACCACACAGGACCCGCTTTCACAATGTGTTATCTTATTACCTAAGTCATCCTGCTTCATAATAAGTAATTCTCTTACTTACCTACGCGAAAACCAACTCTCGGTATCTAAACAATTACTGAAATTCCCCTTCAGCATGTAATGATGAATGCGGTTGAACAACCCTACGATCATGCGTTTTTAATAAAAAACAAGACCCCTCAATGAAGAGGCTATTAACACCTGATCTAAGTTGTAGGACTATGGAAAATTAAGGAGCATCAAATGACTAATCATTGAGGCTCACCAAAGAGATCCTCAACACCTCACCGCAGCCCCCCCCGCCAGTAAATCAGTTCAAGACTTACAGGTCATGAAGCCGATTTCATGACTATTGAAACTCTGAAGTGGAATACAGCAACCCATAAATTCTAACTTAAGTGAATTCTACATGTATAAAAAAAACTTTTGTCTGCAGAAATACCCTGCTTCTGCTGTTTTGCCATCTATTTGTTTACCTTACCCACACGTCAAGAAGACAGAAGTTGCATGAATTGTTTTCATGTTTCATTGTCACAAATATGTTGTTGTTGTGTAAACTTGAGTGCTTCATTTCTTTGTCATTACTGAAAACAAAAGAAACATTATTATTTTTAATTGAATGGCGCCTTTGTCTTACTCCTGAAGCATAAGCATAAGAAAATACATCCCATGACTGACTATTGTTGGTTTATTCTTCATGATTGTTTATAATTCATGTCACATTGATTTGTGTGTGTACGATTACGACAGCTTATGAAAAAGTGTATATATAAAGAAGTGTAATTTGCATTTGTAGTTAGTATTCAAACTACAAAATGAAACTGCTATTCTTGATGAGCGTGGTGTTGCTTCTATGTGAGTGAATTCTTGCCTGTCTCAGAGTGCTTTTTTATTTCAGCATATATTATAAATGACTTGATTAACAATTTTGTATAAAAACTTTCGTCCAACAGAAAAGGATACTCTTCTAAATAAGCTTCCATGTTGTTCATTACTTTTTTTTAGGCATTGCTAATTTGCCAACATCTGAGTCTAGTTTTATCTTCGAATGGTTATGTAAGTTTCCTATTTATCATGAAGTTAGTAAATTACTGGTTAATATATATATGTATATATGATGATACATTTATTATTCTTGATGAGAAAGCTGACAAGAACAGAATTTTCGTAAAATTTAATCATTCATATCCATCACTCATGTTCACTTGTGAGGATGAAGTACGACAGGATGATAGATTACACTTTCTTGATGTGCAGTTCTTAGCATATCTTACTGCATAGTACTGACTTTATATTTAGAATCTCCAGTTGAATCAATATTTGAACAAGACATATAAGCGAAAAATATTGTTTTCAATTAGATCTTCTTCAGGCTTTACTCTAACTTACATAGACTTATATATATCATTTTTAACTAATGACGGTGATTTTGGGAATCAAAGATTGAAAATGGTCCATTGAGACAAGTAATAGAGAAAACCGATTCTTATTTTCGTTATGTTGATGATACGTTTATTATTCTTGATGTGAAAACTGAAAAGAATGAAATGTTGAAAAAGTTTAATGATGCACATCCATCGCTCATCTTCACTTGTGAAGAAGAACATGATGGTGGATTACATTTCCTTGACGTCCAATTGAGCAGAAGAGAGGATGGTTCTCTATAGAGAAACGATGTCTGTAGGACAATTAACACATTTCTTCAGTTTTATACCAATCCGAAACAAAATCAATTTGGTCAGATGCCTTACGAACAGAGCAAGAAGGATTTGTACCGATGACTCCCTAGAGAAAATGAATTAGGATACATCGTAAATACGCCGGTCCAAATGGGTCATCCCAGTAGATTTGTAAACGCACACATGAATACTATGTATAATAAAGAGAAACCGACCACGGTTAGAAAGAAACAATCGCTCCTGAAACTGCAGTTTGAATGGGTGCGTGGCTAGTGAAGTCCTACGTCCAAGACTATCTGGAGCCATAAGACGGAGTTTGTTTGTCATTTCCCAGCCTATCTATTATGACCGCTCATGCTAAAGATAATCTGCTTAGATGTGCTACTTCTATATTCACTCATTAGTTAAGCTGTTCCTGCGGAGAAATCTATATAGCATGAACAACTAGACAACTCAATAAACGTACTAATGAGCGTCTTTCTTCATGGTTCGAAAAAGGCCAAATAAAATCTATAAAAAAGTTCTATTTTGACTCATTTGACTGATAGCAGTCACCCAGTCGACAGAAGAAATGCCTCCAAGGTTATCTGTCGTATTCCATCTTTTACACATAGCCGAAGCTATGGGAATTCTACGGAACAATCACAGGCTTGTACTCTCATCATCATTGACCAGATTATCATTATTTTGATATGATTATAATCATCGTTATTACTAACGTTCAAAACATTCGACACCTATTATTTTTCACATATATCTGTGTGCATAAGATCCATTTGAAAACAATATTGTTCGCTTATATACATATATATATATCTTGTTTTAATGAAATTATAAGCAGTGAAAATAATCCCATACTCAAATAATCACTAGACAAGTGTGTGTAAAATCATCTCTGGGGACAAGTAAATTTAGTCTAATTGTACTTGTCAAAACAAATAAAGGTAAATGCATCATATAAAAGTGAAATTAGGATGAAAAAACTTTCTTGAATTATAAAATGAAATGCATTCGATTTATTTATTGATTAGGGAGCCCTAAGTAAGTGGTTATTTTCTTCAGTATTAACTTAGAACAACATGTAGATGACTGTGGGTGGAATATTCATAGTCTGCATGAGATTATTCATTACTACATTTTTTTATTCCTTCAGGTTCCCCAGTGGAGGCTTGAAGTTTCTGTAGCAGTGTTCTTTTTAGCCTCATGCCCAACCTTTCCTCTGTACCAACTTTATTTCTGGCTTAGTGAGGTAAAGGAGTGAGTCGGTCAGGGATCGAACCCTGGACCATGTGCATGGTCGGCGAGCGTCCTAATCGCTGTGTCACCGACGCTCCATTACTATGTTAGTATTGGATTAATGCATTTAGACATCTGTACTGTCCTTAAAGTTCATTATGTAAGCTCAAAACTACTCTCTGCCATAATCTATAGTGATAAGACAAAAGAATACTTAGCAGCTGCATTATTTATGGACAACTCGATGAATAGATACAGGCAAAATAACGTCTGCCATGTAGTAGAATCAAAATTTCCACACATCTTCTGTGTCATGCTACTTTCGACATCTTCTTTTCATGTTTATGCATGTTCTTCTTTCACATGAATAGTTTATTTCTTCTCTTCACTGTTAAATCCATCTCTTCTCGATTCGATATTCTTGAACACGGTATCCAAATTTACACCTGAATGTTTATACTACTTATACATTTTGTCAGTAACACATGTCGGAGTAACATTAATATTATTAAAAGTATGCAAATAGACTAAATGTAAATGTATGAGAAACAAAGAGAAACGTAGATCACACATAGTATTTTTTTTTTTTCCTTCACGTTCCCCAGTGGAACATAGGGCTTCAAGCTAGTGGCTTGAAGTTTCTGTAGCAGTGTTTACTTTACAGGATGGGGTTGCTAACCTCATGCCCAACCTTTCCTCTTCACCAGCATTATTTCTGGCTCAACGAGGTAAAGGAGTGCGTCGGCCGGGGATCGAACCTCGGACCATGTGCATGGTCGGCGAGCGTCCTAACCGCTATACCACCGACGCACCCACATAGTATTTAGACTTGTATAAAGTGTCAAGTAAAATGTCACAATCAGTGCGTCGGTGGCCGAGCTGTAGAATGATGGCCAACCAGTGGTGTGGTTCGAGGTTCATATCCCGGCCGACGCACTCCTGCACCTTGCTAATTAAGACTGGTAAGGGGGGAAGGTTGGGCATCGGGATTGCAACCGCATCCCGTAAAAGCAAATACCAATGCTACTGAAACTTCAAAGATCTAGCTTGAAGCCTAGATATCTCACTGAGAACTCAAAGGACTTAAAAAAAATAATGAAAATCAATCTTCAAAAAAAAATCAAATATTGGCACTTGAGTCATGTTACTATAGTGACTGTCAATCAAACCTATCAGTTCTTCATTTGAAACATTTATCCTGATACCAGATCCCACCATTCCTGAAATTACCGGGCAATACGTCAATATTAAAGTCCTAAATAAAACTGCATAAATTAAGAGCTATTTGTCAAAAGTCAGGAGTTTTGTCATCAATAAACCTTGTATAAACTAAAATTTTCCTCAAGTGTACTCACATGATAACCAGTTGTATATAACGACTTTTATTCAGGCATGGGAGACAACCGGCTACAGAAACGAAAGGTAGGTGAATTTTTAATTTAAATTTATGTGAAAAAATAGATTACAAAAAATGCATTGAAACAAAAACTATACACAACTAATACTAATAAAAACCAAAGAGCTGAAAAGAGATTAGAAAAAGAAACCGGAAATAGTGTAGGAGAAAAAAACAACAGACACGAGTCAAAAGAACTGTGAAAGATATGAGCATAAGAAAAAAAACGTGACTAAATTCCCCAGCAAACTGTTAATGAAAATGACAAAGAAAAAAATATCAGAAAATAAAAAAGAGGAAGACTGTATAGAAAATAAAAAATACAGAAACTAACACAAATAAATTAGAGACAAAAAATTCCAGAAAAAAAACCAAACTAAGACAAGGTATCCAGAAGTTCGTAACGAAGAACAAAGTGGAACACAGATTAAAAGTGGAAGACAAAAAATTGAGTAAAATTTGAATAGAGAAATTCAATGAATAAAAATAAAATACAATGAAAATTTACTTGATTTTCAGGAACTGATGGAATGTGAGTTGAGTGTATCTTTCTGTCTGTATGAACATGGAGGGATGAGTACCAGCATGGCAGATTAACAAATGGCGTAAATGACTGATTGAATGAATCTAACGATTATAATTACAACCATCATAATAAAAATCATTGCAATAATTCAGATATGAGAATGATAACGTTAATATCATCCAATGCAGCAGTTCACATACATCCTCCGTACACTGCCAAACATCAAATGCATGCAGTCCACGCAAGCCAAAACAAATTGCAATAATTATCTAAGAATTAAATTAGTCTTGTATATGTTTGATTGACTTCTACAAACTGTCGTTTGATAATCATCATTTCACTAACTCTTCCCTCTCTTTCCAGAAGGGATGTAAACGGTCGCCCAGTAGCAAAAGGTTCGTTCATGATATGATATGATATCGTATGGTGTGGCATGGTGTGGTGTGGTATTGTGTGGTATTGGATTCATTTATTCTTTCTCATCAGAATAATTCATCATTATTCACTGATTCATGCATTGATTGACATGCTGTAAATTTCGCTGGTGCCTGAGAAACTCGTCACACTCTCCTACCTACGCACACCACATGGAAGTGAGGATTGAGCAGATGGCCTCATAGGTGTAAGTGACATGACAAAGCCGTTAACGTAGTACAATGCAATGAAATGCAATTCAATGAACATAGGAAGGCGTGTTGATGACAAACTCCGAGTTGACCGAATTATTCTACATTCTCAATTAACTTTGCTGGTGACAAGGAGAGAGGGAGTGAGAGAGAGGCATAGTTAGAGAGAGGCAGCGAGACGGAGTGAGGGAGGCCGGGAGGGAGTCGGTGAATGAGCGAGGTGTGGAAGCAAACTCTTCGAGACTGATAGTCAGTTGCTAGAAACAGTTAAAACATGATTGAAGCAATATTCGTAATGTCAAAACAGATTTCCTAATCATCATCGTGGGACATGAATGAAGAATACCTAATATTGATAATGATAATGAAAATATTATCCATATTATTAGTGATAACAATAATAATTGTAATGAAAGCGTCGATGGTGATAGCTTTATTGTGGACGGAATTTAGTTAACATATAGTAAAGATTGATTTTTCAGCCGCCTTTCTAAATTACAAAATATTTTTTCTCCTTGCATCCATCCAACCTTCATCCACTCAGAAGAATCAGGTAAGTTATTAGACATCCACATATAGTATGTCATGGAATGCTGCATTTCTGTTTCTTTGTTCCTTCTGAAGCATAGACTACACTACGATGACAATTTTCCTCCACCCATCCACTCCGAGAATTTTTACTACTCACTGGTAATGTTATCAGTAGTGGTAATATTAGTAGTATTGTTGGTATTGAAAGTAGTATTATAAGTGTTAGTATTGATTGTAGTTTTACAGGAGATCTGTGATGTAGCTGATTGGCTGACTAAGTCAGTGAGCAAATGAGTCAGTGTCTGATCTAGTATATTTTGCAACCGCCAACAACTGTCAGTGAATGCTTGAGAGAAGAAGGAGAAGAAGTAGTGGAATGAAGAGATGAGCGGAATAGGATAGAGAATCTGACGCGGTGTGTCTAATGAGAGTCTAGTTAATCCGCTGATGAGATGATTGGAGCAGGCGTTTTTGACGCACACACACAGAGAGACGCACACATTGAGAGACACCCTCACGTGCAGTAACATTGAGAATAGCTGTTACCATGTAATGGGACGCTGTAGGTGCAAACATGACACGCGCACACAGCGTGATTAGGATTCTTGAGAAAGAAAGAATACAAAATATTGATTGAACCAGCTAGACAGAAAGCGAAACACACACACACACAGAGAGAGAAAGTGAGCGAGCGGATTAGCGTGGGACGAAGAGAGAGAGCTAGTTATGTGAGGGACGAATCAAGGAACAGGTGAGATAGATGCATGCCGTATAATTGAATTTGCATAAAGATCTTCACTAAACAACAACAAAATCCAATGAAAATTTACTTGATTTTCAGGACTTGATGAAAAGTGAGTTGTTCCTATCTGTCTGTGTGAACAAGGAAGGGATACGTAGATGACCACCTGCCTGACTGATTGCCTGACTGACTGAATCACACTGCACTATCATCATCATCGTCATTGCCATGATTCACATATGGGAATGATCTCGTTGATATCATCCGATGTTCATGATCACATACATCCTCCATACACTGCCAATCATCATATGCATGCAGTACACGCAAGCCAAAAACAATTGCAATAATCCTCTGGGAATTAAATTAGTCTTGTATATGTTTGATTGACTTCTACTAACTATCGTCTGATGATCATCATTTCACTAACTCTTCCCTCTCTTTCCAGAACTGCTATGGGTAGTCTTCCAGGAGAAGAAGGTTCGTTCATGATATGATATGATATGGTGTGGTATATTATTGTGTGGTATTGGATTTATTTATTCTTTTTCATCAGAATAATTCATCATTATATACTGATTCATGCATTGACTCGTGGATTGATTCACATGATGTAAATTTAGCTGGTGCCTGAGGAACTCGTCACACTCTCCTACCTACACACACCACATGGAAGTCAGGCTTGAACAGCTCGCCACATTGGTGTAAGTGACATGACAATGCCATCAACGAAGTTTAATGCAGTGCAATGCAATTTAATGCAATTCAATCAACATTGGAATGCGTGTTGATGACAAATTCCACGTTGACCGAATTATTCTCAATTCTCAATCAACTTTGCTGATATAGAGATAGAGAGACATAGTAAGAGAGAGAGGACGGGAGACGGAGGGAGGGAGACAGGGAGGAAGTCGGTGAATGAGCGAGGTGTAGAAGGAAACTCTTCCAGACTGATAGCCAGTTGCTACAAACAGTAAACATGATTGAAGCAATATTCGTAATGTCAAAACAGATTTCCTAATCATCATCGTGGGACATGAATGAAGAATAGCTAATATTGATAATGATAATGAAAATATCATTCATATTATTAGTGATAACAATAATAATTGTAATGACAGCGTTGATGGTGATAGCTTTATTGTGGACGGAATTTAGTTTACAAATTGTAAAGTTTCATTTGTCAGCCGACTTTCTATATTACACAATATTTTCTCTCCTTGCATGCATCCACCGTTCGTCCACTCAGAAGGACCAGGTAAGTTATTAGAAATGCACATATAGTATGTCATGGAATGCTGTATTTCAGTTTTATTGTCCTTCTGAAGGATAGACTGCTTACTACCTGATGACATTTGTCCTCCACCGATCATCTCCGAGAATTTTAAATACTCACTGGTAATGTTATCAGTAGTAGTAGTGTAACAAAAGAAGACAAGGGCCAGGCAACAGATCAGTTTTATTACGAAAACCAACAGGTATTTATATGTATTTTACGTACATTAATAAGGCTCTGCCCGCAGAAAGAAGGCGGTCTTCTGATTGGTTGTTTGCAAACAAACGCAGTCTTCTGCTTTCTCGTTTTCGATATTTCTCGGAAATGCGAGCCACTTGTCTGCGAATCATATTTGTCCACGTCTAGGTCAGCTGTGATCGGTTGTTGAATCAGCCTAAATTAATATCCACCAATCAGCGTAGATCAATGTCTACCAATTGGCTAGCAGCTTGCTCTCACCACAGTAGTATCAGTAGTAGTATTGCTGTTATTGATAGTAGTACTATAAGTGTTAGTAGTGACTGTAGTTTTACATCAGATCTGTGATGTAGCTGATTGGCTGACTGAGTCAGCGAGCGCATGTGTCAGTGATATAGTATATTTCGTAACTGGAAACAACTGTCAATGAATGCTTGAGAGAAGAAGGAGAAGTAGTGGAATGAGGAGGTGAGCAGAATCGAAGAGAGAATCTGACGTGGTTTGTCCAATGGGAGTCTAGTTAGTCCTGCGGTGAGATGATTGGAGTAGGCGTTTGTGACGCGCAGAGAGAGATATCGATACACACACATATGTAGTCACATTGGGAATAGCTGTTACCATGTGATGGGACGCTGTAGGTGAAAACATGACACACACGCACACAGTGTGATTAGGATTCTTGAGAAAGAAAGGAAACCGAATGATGATTGAGCCCGCTAGACAGAAATAGAAACATACAATCATAGAAAGAGCGAGCAAGCGAGTGGACTGGCGTTCGACGGAGAGATAGAGCTAGGTGAGTGAGAGATGTAGCAAGGAACAGGTGAGATAGATATATTCCGTATAATTGAATTTTAATTAAGATTTTCTTCAGTAAATAACAACAAAAATCGAATGGAAATTTACTTGATTTTCAGCACTTTCTGGAACGTGAGTTCAGCCTTCTTGTCTCCATCAACTTTGAGGGAATACGTAGATCACCGCCTCCCTGACAGCCTGCATGCCTGCCTACCTGAATGACTGACTGACTGACTGAATCACACTGCTCTATTCATCATCATCATCATCATCATCATCATCATCATCATCATCATCATCATCATCATCATCATCATCATCATCATCATCATCATCATCATCATCGCTATCATCATTGCCATGATTCATATATGGGAATGATCTCGTTGATATCATCCGTTGTACAAACTGACGTACATCCTCCGTACACTGCCAATCATCATATGCATGCAGTCCACGCAAGCCAAAACAAATTGCAATAATCCTCTAGAAATTAAATTAGTCTTGTATATGCTTGATTGACTTCTACTAACTGTCGTCTGATGATCATCATTTCACTGACTCTTCCCTCTCTTCGCAGAACTGATATAAAGAGTCTTTCAGGAGAAGAAGGTTAGTTCATGATATGATATGATATGGTATGGTGTGGTATTGTGTGATGCTGGATTTATTCATTCTTTCTCATCAGAATAATTCATCATTATTCACTGATTCATGCATTGACTCGTGGATTGATTGACATGATGTAAATTTAGCTGGTGCCTGAGAAACTCGTCACAGTCTCCTACCTACAAACACTACATGGAAGTCAGACTTGAACAGCTCGTCACATTAGTGGAAGTGACTTGACAAGGGAGTCAACGAAATAAAATGCATTGCATTTAACATTGGAAGGCGTGTTGATGACAAATTCCACGTTGACCGAATTATTCTCCATTCTCAATTGACTTTGCTGGTGCACAAGGAGAGAGGGAGTGAGAGAGAGGCATAGTAAGAGAGAGGGAGAGAGAGAGCGAAAAGGAGAGTGAGTCACTGATTGAGTGAGATGTGGAAGCAATCTCTTCCAGACTGATAGCCAGTTGCTACAAACATTAAACATGATTGAAGCAATATTCATAATGTCAAAACAGATTTACTAATCATCATCGTGCGACATGAATGAAGAATAGCTAATACTGATAATGATAATGATAATATTATCCATATTATTAGTGATTTCAATAATAATTGTAATGACAGCGTTGATGGTGATGGCTTTATTGTGGACGGAATTTTGTTCACACATTGTAAAGTTTGATTTGTCAGCCGACTTTCTATATTACACAATATTTTCTCTCCTTGCATCCATCCAACGTTCATCCAATCAGGAGATTCAAGTAAGTTATTAGAAATCCACATATAGTATCTCATGGATTGCTGTATTTCTGTTTCTTCGTTCCTTTTGAAGCGTAGACTACTCCCTGATGACATTTCTCCTTCATCGATCAACTCCGAGAGTTTTAATTACTCACTGATAATGTTATCAGTAGTAGTAATATTAGTAGTATTGTTGGTGTCGATGGTAGTATTATAAGTGTTAGGAGTGATTGTAGTTTTACAGCAGATCTGTGATATAGCTGATTGGCTGACTGAGTCAGTGAGCGCATGAGTCAGTGATCTAGTATATTTCGTACATGCAAACAGCTGTCGGTGAATGCTTGAGAGAAGAAGGAGAAGAAGTAGTGGAATGAGGAGATGAGCAGAATTGCAGAGAGGATCTGACGTGGTGTGTCCAATGGGGATTTAGTTAGTCCAGTGATGAGATGATTGGAGCAGGCGTTTGTGGCGTACAGAGAGAGAGATAGTCACACACGCAGGTGTAGTCACATTGGTAATGGCTGTTATAATTTGATGGAAGGTTGTAGGTGCAAACGTGACACCCGGACACAGTGTGATTAGGATTCTTGAGAAAGAAAGGAAACCGAATTATGATTGAGCCCGCTAGACAGAAATAGAAACATACAATCATAGAAAGAGCGAGCAAGCGAGTGGACTGGCGTTCGACGGAGAGATAGAGCTAGGTGAGTGAGAGATGTAGCAAGGAACAGGTGAGATAGATATATTCCGTATAATTGAATTTTAATTAAGATTTTCTTCAGTAAATAACAACAAAAATCGAATGGAAATTTACTTGATTTTCAGCACTTTCTGGAACGTGAGTTCAGCCTTCTTGTCTCCATCAACTTTGAGGGAATACGTAGATCACCGCCTCCCTGACAGCCTGCATGCCTGCCTACCTGAATGACTGACTGACTGACTGAATCACACTGCTCTATTCATCATCATCATCATCATCATCATCATCATCATCATCATCATCATCATCATCATCATCATCATCATCATCATCATCATCATCATCATCATCATCATCATCGCTATCATCATTGCCATGATTCATATATGGGAATGATCTCGTTGATATCATCCGTTGTACAAACTGACGTACATCCTCCGTACACTGCCAATCATCATATGCATGCAGTCCACGCAAGCCAAAACAAATTGCAATAATCCTCTAGAAATTAAATTAGTCTTGTATATGCTTGATTGACTTCTACTAACTGTCGTCTGATGATCATCATTTCACTGACTCTTCCCTCTCTTCGCAGAACTGATATAAAGAGTCTTTCAGGAGAAGAAGGTTAGTTCATGATATGATATGATATCGTATGGTGTGTTATTTTATGGTGTGGTATTGGATTTATTTGTTCTTTCTCATCAGAATAATTCATCATTATTCACTGATTCATGCATTGATTGACATGCTGTAAATTTCGCTGCTACCTGAAAAACTCGTCACATTCTCCTACCTAGAAACACCACATGGAAGTCAGGCTTGAACAGCTCGCCACATTGGTGCAATTGACATGACAAGGCCATCAACGAAGTACAATGCAATTCAATGAACATTGAAAGGTGTGTTGATGACAAATTCCAGGTTGACCGAATTATTCTCCATTCTCAATTAACTATGCTGATACTGAGAGAGAGTGTGTGTACGAGAGATATAGTGAGAGAGAGAGTGTATGGAGAAGCATAGTGAGTAAGAGAGAGCGTGACGGATGGAGTGTATAAGTAAGGGAGTCAGTGAGTGAGTGAGATGAGGAAGCAATCTCTTCCAGACTGATAGCCAGTTGCTACAAACAGTAAACATGATTGAAGCAATATTCGTAATGTCAAAACAGATTTCCTAATCATCATCGTGGGACATGAATGAAGAATAGCTAATATTGATAATGATAATGAAAATGTTATTCATATTATTAGTGATAACAATAAAAATTTTAATGACAGCGTCGATGGTGATAGCTTTATTGAGGACGAAATTTTGTTTACATATTGTAAAGATTGATTTGTCAGGCGACTTTCTATATCTCCTTGTATTCATCCACTGTTCATCCACTTAGGAGAATCACGTAAGTTATTAGAAATGCACATATAGTGTGACATGGAATTCTGTATTTCTATTTCTTTTTTCCTTCTGAAGCATAGACTACTTACTCCCTGATGACATTTCTCCTCCACCGATCATCTCCGAGAATTTTAAATGCTCATTGGTAATCTTACCAGTACTAGTAGTAGTAGTATTATTATTGTTGGTATTGATAGTAGTTTTATAAGTTTTAGAAGTAATTGTTGTTTTCCAGGAGATCTGTGATGTAGCTGATTAGCTGACTGAGACAGTGAGCGCATGAGTCAGTGATCTAGTATGTTGTGCAACTGCAAACAACTGTCGGTGAATGCTTGAGATAAGAAGGAGAAGAGGTAGAGGAATGAGGAGATGATCGGAATTGGAGAGACAATCTGACGTGGTGTGTCCAATGCAAGTTTAGATAGTCCTGTGATGAGATGATTGGAGGAGGCGTTTGTGACGTACAGAGATAGAGAGATAGACACACATACACTTGTAATCTTATTGGGAATAGCTCTTACGATGTGATGAAGGCTTTATCTGAAAACATGACACACGCACACAGTGTGATTAGGATTCTTGAGAAAGAAAGGAAACCGAATGATGTTTGAAGCAGATTAACATAAAGACACACACACAGAAAGGGAGGGAATGTTTGAGGGAGCTTCCTCGTTATGGAGATGAGAGCTACCTGAGTGGGTGATGTAGCGAGGAACATGTGAGATTGATCCATGGCGTATAACTGAAATTGAATAAAGATGTTTACTGAGCAATTGCTAAATCCAATGATAATTTACTTGATTTTCAGCAATTTCTGGAAGGTGAGTTGTATGTATCTTTCTGTCTGTAGGAACATGGAAAGAATTTGTAGAGGACTACCTGCCTGCCTGCCTGCCTGTATGACTGACTGACTGATTGAATCAGTGATAGACTCACACTGGTCTATTCACCATCATCCGCAGCATCATCATGATCATCTTCATGATTCACACATGAGAATGATATCGTGAATAGCTTCCGACTCACTAATTCACATACATTCTCCGTACACTGCCAGTCATCATATGCATGCAGTCTATGCAAGCCAAAACCAATTGCAATCATCATCTAGGAATTAAATGAGTCTTGTATATGCTTGATTGACTTCTACAAACTGTCGTCTGATGATCATCATTTCACTAACTCTTCCCTTTCTTTCCAGAAATGATAGGCGTCTTCGAGGAGAAGAAGGTTCGTTCATGTTATTGTATGTTATGATGTCGTTTTAGATTTTTTCTTTCGTTATATAAAGTTCTTTCGCTTTTTTGCTGTTTTTTGCCCGTTTTATTGGTTGTATATTTTCCTGCACAGGCTTCTTGCTTCGCCTTTCTTGAATTTTTTAAATTTTATGTATATCTTCGGTTTTTTTAATTGTTTTTTCTTCTGCATTTCTGTGAACTTCTGTATATATATCTTTTGGGATAAGTCTTATCTTACTTTATAAGTTTCCCAGGTCGAGTATGACTCTAAGAATGCTATGATTCCTACCTATTTCTTCACATGATATATCCATCCGCAGTATGTCATGCGTCAGGATTCAATGTGCACCCGACGTCCACTATCTAGTGAATCTCAATATATTAGAAATCCTGGACACCTTATCCATACTATTCACCAATCATTATGCATATTCAGAGTAGAATTTTAAACAATCTGCAGTCAATCTTTTGTCCCTTGCTCAATGATTTTTAGCCATCTTTTATAGCTGACGTTTACTGATGAAGTAGTATACAGTGTAATCATCAGTAGGGTTGATGGAAACTTCTCGCGTCTGCTTAAGAAACTCAAAATTCCTTTTCTTTGTTATTATTCCCCTTTTTCTGTTTGATATTTTCCTCGATATTTGGTTACCTTCTGGATGAAAAATATTTGCTTCTATCTTTTCCTTTCCACACCCCTCGTATTTTAATTTGCTCTTGTTGAGTTTTCAAATCTTTCATTACAGCTTCTCTCCAGATAGTGACATTTCAGGTGTTACTTTTCACTTTTCCCTACTTTATGTGTTGTTCACCAATTTCAAAATCCTGACAATATTTACTGGTTAGTTTCCTTCTGATTCGCTCTCTCCATACATGGTGTATAAACATGCTCAGATTGCTCTATTAAACTTCTTAGCCTGTAGCTGTGACAACGCAATCATTTAATACACTTACCTTAGTCAATGCATTTTATTGTTCCAAATCTGCATTTCACACATGTTTACATCTATGGATCACTCCTTGCTTAATATCACTGTTTAATTTGATGCATAAATTACTGGTCATTTCGGTGATGAAATAGTTTTTAAATTATTAAATACAATATTGAATATTTGACTATTTTTTAGGTGAAAGAAGGTGAGTGGTATTTTTGGAAGGATTGTATATCTCATGTAAGAATACGTTTATCGACCGTGTATGTTTGTACCATTTAAGACACCTTCTGCTCTTAAAAAATAATTCGTCTACAAACCTTCGACTGCCATAGTATTAGGTGTTATCATTCAACTTATTAAAATGTTAAACTTTCGATCGTATTTTTCCATTTATTTGAATGCTCTATGGAAAGAAACCACAGACTGGATTTTGTCAAGTACAGAAAGTCATGATTTCTAATTCTTGTTCAAAGATCTAATTGATTAGAGGATCTCATCATGAAATTATGTTGATTACGGAATCGCGGAAAATTCTGGGAGTACTGGACAGCCGTTTCGTCTCAACTTGAGACCCTTGTGCAGTATACACCCAGTGGGGTTCGAACCCAAGACCTTCTGGTTACAAGGCGAGATTGTAGACAATACAGACACTGAGACCTGATCCAATGGTTCAAGAATTCTAACTTCTGCCAATCCATAATGTGGTATGACCACTGGAGAATATAATCGCTGGCCAGTATTTGTCCTCAATCCCTACCTGCAGTACCCACTAGAACTCTCGTAACCATCTACTATTCTAATTATATCTCTGATTATAGTGATGAATGACATCTGAGTGGTGATCGCTTCTTGTGAGCTTACATACTCTCACTAGATTGTGAATCGGCCAGCAGCATCTAGACATGATTCATAATCTTCGCTTGTTTATGTGTCACAGACTAGATTTGACTCCGCTGAAAGTGCTAGAAAAGAGAATGTTAACCTCCTTATCTCATTCAGTCTGACAATACCTCTTGAAAAACACAGAATATTGATACCTGAGTCGTTTGAGGACCATGACTGTCTGTCAGCCATATAAGTTCTTCTCCTTCTGAAACATCCATATCATGGCCAGAATCGAAATCTATTGATGTCTCTTAATCACACTTCAAAACCATCGCCCTAGTAATGACAGATAGAAGCCATTTGAGCTCACTGTCATATGCTTTATACCTGTTATAATTATTCAGGTATAATTTACTGTATATGCCCGCATAACTGTGTCAGTACCATCGTATGTTTCTTTTCTCTAAGCAGCGCTCCAACATTATTCAGTGAATTCTGTTTATAACACTGTAATAGTTACCAGGGATCAGAATTCCCCTTGTTCCACATTTATTGTATTTATAAACCAATACTACTTATGAGTAACAGAAATATTTCTTAGAAGTAATTATTATTCAATTGTTGGTTTCCAAGGGATTTAATTGATTTGAAGGTTGATTGTGCACGAACTTCAATTAGAGAACTATCGAAAATCAACAGTGAGCACCGAATAGAGGTTTCACCCTTGTTTGTAACTCTCCAATAGTTCACATCCATTACCCCATCACGGATCGAAACCACGGCCTTCAGGTTACAAGGGAATCTCAGTCACTGATGAGTTTCTCGTAGCGTATTTGTATAAAAAGGTCATGGAAGCCTCATAGTTTAATAGCTTTGCTTAGAAAAACTGTTACCACCATTACTAAGATACTTAGAACGCAAATGAACCGACGTGCATGGGTATTGTTTGCACTAGGTCAATATATCTCCTCGACCCACAATAAATCGCTGTCCCAGATATCTGTGTGGCATTTTAAGTTCATCAGAACGAGTCGCACCTATTTAACTTCATTCCATCCACACAAAATAACTTGGAGGATCTGGACTTCGCCGGTGATATATGTCTGATTTCCCACGAACTGGAAGATATGCAAATGAAAAGTAACAAGTTGGCAGAAGAAGCGTCAAAGATAGGACTCCAGGTGAACATAGAGAAGACAGAGGTGATGAAGATTCCCAGACAATAGCAACAGCAACAACAACAGACAACAGTCAGCATAAATGTGAGAAGTCTGGAAGTAGCAACCTCCTTTATCTACCTGGGAATCATCGTTTCAACTACAGGCAGACGGAAATGATGTGGATATCAATGCGAGGATCTGGAGAGCAAGGCAAGCTTTCATTTCTCTCAAGTCTGAAGATCCGGATTTTCAACTCCAGTGTGAAGTCAGTGCTACTATACGGATGAGAGACTTGGCGCGTCACAGAGGGAACTTCAAACAAACTACAAACTTTCATAAACAGCTGTCCTCGCTCAATGCTACTCAAGATCAGATGGCCAGAAAAGATCAGCAACTGGGATCTATGGGAGCAAACCAACCCACTAGCAAACAATTGTGTAACGAATATGCAGGAAGGAATGGAGGTGGATTGGAGGTTATACTTTGAGAAAACAAACCATCAATTGACATCACACGCCAGGCCATTGCTCGAATGAAAGTCCAACGGGAGGCGGCGAGCTGGCCGTCAGTGAGAGGGTGATATGGAGGAGGTCATACGAATAGGATATATAGATATATGGGCAGGCGTGGGTACAGGTGAAAACGTTGACGGAGAACCGAACGCAATGAAGACGTGCGGGTGAAGGTCATGTTCCTCTAGGAATTGAAGCAGACAATAATAATATTCGATTTGTGTTTCATAGTTCGTGTACAGAATCCTAATGATTTAATAAATACAGTCAAAATATATAAATACACTGTATGATATACTATTTCGTATACATTGATATAAATCATACGTAATTTTGTATGGGTCATTATCACAAACACAGTAATATTTTTATTTCTTACACTGAACCATGATAGAAAAGAGACTTTGCAAAAGTGCATTTATTGAATATCATTCAGAAACTTGAATAACTTATATCTAGATTGTTTTTTTTCCTTTTTACAGCTAAACACTCTTCAAAACCCATATCGAGGTGTACCTGTGGAAATCCACATCATCTGCCTTTGGCTGCCAAAACAGTTGCTTTCATAATTTTCTGTAAAATTAACTGCTTTCATGTTACATTACTAAGTTTAAAATATAATACACATTTTTCTTAAATGTGGAGCACCTTTTTTATTATAAATTTGATTCATATTGACAGTAGAAAGGTAGAATGTGAATAGAAAAGATTATCCACTTCAGATATTTTCTGTTGCGTTTCTGTCTATGAAGGAACTAACTGCCTTTAGGAGCAATCAACTCTTACAATAAGGCGTTTGCTAGATGGCAGTGGAATTCTATGTTCGTAATTCTCTGGTCAAGTCAGCTGAGATCAGAGGATACGGTAGTGAGAAAAACAAAATTTGCTCCAGAGCTGAAAGAAACAAATATTCTCCCCTATTTGAAAGTATAGTTCATTCAGTACGGGATATTCAAGATACTGGATGGATTGCTGTGTTATCGTGGAACATAATTCATAAGTAGCACTTCATCATAAGTGAAGATGTGGGATTAAGTAATGTAGTCTAAGGTAGTGACTTGAGCTACAGTACAGGCACACACAGACAAATTCACAAAGTTATAAGCAGGGTGAAATTAAAGTTGTAATACATAAACTTAAGCCCGGACACACCACTTTTACTCTGTAATCGGTATAGAAATCTTCTGCAATAAGCATAAACAAAAAGATTCAGATTTGCAACACTCATGTTATGTCAACACTTCTATGTGATTTGGAGAATTGGCACACCCGTCACCGTAGTCACCTCGAACAGCCTACAGACTTTCATGAACAGCTGCGCTCGTTGCATATTGAAGATTAGATGGCCAGCCAAGGAACTCTGGGAGTGAGCCTTCCAAGATCATATCGACAAACAGATATGCTAGAGGAAATGCCAATGGATCGAACACAGACTGAGGAGACTGTTAAGTGACATCATGTGACAGGCAAGTCCTTCAGATTAACCTATGTGGGAAATGGAAGGTTGGCCATAGTCAGATAGTGACATGGAGAAGATCCTATGAGGAGGAGATGAGCCCTGCGAAGATAACTGCAGAGAACAGAATAAAATGGAGGTCTGGTGTCAGAGGCCATTCAGAACTTTGGGGAATTATAATAAGTAGTAAAACATGTGAAACATATTCTGGTATATCACGACAACACGCTGATTCCTTGTATACCAAATGAACTGCTTGCCTAACGATCAAACATTTACTGTTTGCCGAATGGTTTTTCAACTAATTTTAGCTGTAATGTTAGCTTCACATCGCAATGCATCTACATAACATAAACACACATCAGAACTATTGTCACACTTAGAGAAAAAATTATCAGTTTTCCACCATAGTGTCGTTGAGCTTAATGATTGTACATCCTTTCCACATCGGTTAAATTGAAGCCATGTGTTGCCAAATTCCATGAGTATATTTGATACAAAACACAGTGAATCTTTAGATTTCCTCCAAGAAACTCGGAGCAATAATTTCAAGGGATTAATTCAACCAAATATCTGAATTACTCACGAAAATCCGAAAGTCAGAAATTTGTCTAAAATAATGTACTACACTACGTATAAATATTACAGTAGAATATACAAACCTCGAATTGTCCGGTTTCAATGTTGTTCTCTGTCAAGTGAACTTCCACTGTGTGTCGACAAGAAAAAAAGCAGCAAATCACCGAAAATACTCACTGAGTCATTAAGAAAATAAAAGACAATTTCAGCGAAGAGAATTTCCTTTATCGACGAAACCATCTTCAGAGGCTGTACAGTCGTATTTATATTTACCAAAAATGTATAGTAGTCTATTATTGAGTAGTAGGGGGGTGTTTGACATAATTGATATAATTACTCAGAAGTGGCTTTAGAAGTAAAAAATAAAAGTTGTAAATCATCTAGTACTTAACGGCACAAAGGAAGAAAGAGTTAGAAATTTCATAAGAGTAAAATTGCTATTGAGTGAGAATAAAGGTAGTTGAGTGTCAATTTGACAAGTGTGAAGAGAGTTTGAAAATGTACAAAAGGAACATATGAGAGTGATAGTAGTGAATTAACTATTAAAGTAAAAGCAAACTAAATGTAAAATTGAAAGTAAAATAAAAAGTTTTATAGGGCACGACTAGTGAAGAGGTTAAGACCAAGGTAGAATAAGAGGCTGGACAAACGTTTTCTGTATACAGAGCTCGGGGTTGCATTGACGAATTGCCAGTGCCTCCGCCATGCACAAAAGCCGAAATCTGATGGCCTTTGTACCGTTTGGCCTCATCTTGTAGATGATCTTGAAAGACGACTCTGGCGGAGCTACGTGGCTTGAGTTCAGCAACTGTTCTAGAATTGAGCTAGTAATTGTCTTGCATTGTCCTTTCGCCAACCAGATCGTTCAGAGATGCGTTTGGAAAGTGTGCACTTCGTATGTGTGCAGCCAATATAACTAGCTCCACACGAGGAGCTGAATTTACAAACACACAGTGAAGTGACCTGTCCTTAGCAGCAGTTTACCCTTCACACATTCGTTGATCATTTGTCGGCTGTAGAAATTGATCCGTAGATCAACCTCAAAAGAGGCTTTCCTCAGTGGTACGCATAAGCGATTCTTCAGGATCTCAGCTGCGGTATCGCCTTTAAATTCAAGGCCCATAAATAGCAGTTTCTTCGGCACCGTCTGGATTCTTTCAGGCTTTTCCCTTAACTTCATGTTTTTCTCGATGAATATTGGAGGATATCCATTCTCTATGAGGACTTGTCTGAGTCTTTCCAGTTCCCCATCGAGACTATCACTTGAACATATCCTCCTTATTGTTGAAGTTAAGGAATGGATCAGAATTCTCTTTCTTCTCAAAGGGACCCAACTATGAAAATTCGTGTACTGACCATTCCATGCTGGTTTCCTGTAGATCGATCTTTGAAGAGAACCATCAGCAGAGGTACATCAAAAGTGATCAGCGTGGGGAAATAAACAGTTCTCGAACGTACAAATCAAGAATAAAGAGATTCGAATCACAAGTGTTCAACAGAGAGTGGGACATAAAGAAGAAAATGTACTGCACATACGCTTTTATTTATAAGAATATAATTGCATCAGACTGGATGGAGTGTTTGTACAATAACTATTTTCACTGGGTCACATACTGCTTACTAGTAATAAGTAGTATAAGGGGGAATGTATGAATTTGTGACAAATAAAGAGAAGAGAAGAATTAATAGCCACATTATCAATAAGTGGAGCTCGTGATGGATCCACTCAGGTAGAGCCATATAATTTGTCAAATATTATGTCGGTTTAGAAAACTGTTCACACCTACCCACTAAATCAGAAGATTTAAGTAGTGCAATCGACCAAATAAAGACAACAGTAATATTGAATAACTACCCACCAGAATTTATTCAAAAATGCATGAGGACACAAAGGTTTGATAGTACTCCCGTATAGATAAGAAACATGAGACGCTCTGCGCAGGAGCAGAGTGGCAATTCAGCCTACCAAACCATTCACAGATTAACTCGATCACCAGATTCAGTAACCAATAAATCTAATTAGGAAAGATAATATGATTTACAGTATACCACATGATGACTGTGAGGCCAATTACACGAGTCAGACTAGTAGGTCGTAGTCACAAGGCCTACCAGAACACAGGGATTCGGTTACATTTAGAATGAGAGACTCTGGCTGGTTAAGCGATCGTGGAAAGCAGCAGTATATAGGACAGTATAAAGCAAGTTATCAAGCTGCAAGGGTACGTTGATATGATTATGACAGATAAATTGTGCTTGAAACTTCACTCACTTATTTATACTGTATAACTGAACACCTAATTTTACATCCTTTTTATCACTTGGTACATTTTCCCATGATTGTTTGTTAAAGTCATCTGAACCTATGTTATCTGGTCCTGGTTGGATAGCCAAATTCAAGGCGGAGCTGGTGATGAGAAGGCTAGCAAAATCTCGTTCAATTCCAACCTCCAAAACAGACGAATTACGTAGTAATTGCTCACATACTTTTTATAACTTTAAAAGTACACCACTGCGGTGAGCAAATCGAAATCTACCAGTCAGCGCATGTGCAGGTTATACACACAGAATAGGTAGTGTGGCGGTTACATATTTGTAGGAAAATTACACATAACCCATTATTTTTACGCCTACAACCCAAGGGAGATACGCCTGCAGAGGTTCTATCCCAATGCCTAACTCAAGCGATAAAAAGACTTTCTACTCTGTAAATCTGTTCCCATCCTGTAGTAGTCATCCAGTTCTCATCCGGAGACTGGAAGGCGTCATAGGTAGCCTTGGCTCTTCCTCATGCATATAGTGCTTTATCTGTTTCCGTGCTTCATACTATTCAGGTCGTAGGATTATGCGGGTTCATATACGGATTCTAATGAATAAAAAGTTCGATTCCGTGAAACTCAATCTTTATGTATATTGCATCGACGCCGAAAAAACCTTCTGGGTTGCAAACCACATCCGAAGGTAATTATAACGCACAGTTCACCTACGTCTTCTTCATACAGCTGAAGTTGTTACAATGAGAATGACTAAACCGGAACTTTGTATTCAAAAGGATTACGTCCAGGCCCTGTTTCTACCGTGGCTAAATTTGGAGTGAAATTCCTTCTTCTGTTCAAGGGTTCCTCTTCTCATTTGTAAAAAATTATATTTGTAAAATCTCAGCGATATTGAAATAAGTAATTCCAACGTTTCGTTCGGCAATCTGGTCCGAACTTCTTCAGGGAAATTAATCAAAACCTCTGTTATGTTAATTTTGACGCCTTCCAGTCTCCGGATGAGAACTGGATGACTACTACAGGATGGGAACAGATTTACAGAGTAGAAAGTCTTTTTATCGCTTGAGTTAGGCATTGGGATAGAACCTCTGCAGGCGTATCTCCCTTGGGTTGTAGGCGTAAAAATAATGGGTTATGTGTAATTTTCCTACAAATATGTAACCGCCACACTACCTATTCTGTGTGTATAACCTGCACATGCGCTGACTGGTAGATTTCGATTTGCTCACCGCAGTGGTGTACTTTTAAAGTTATAAAAAGTATGTGAGCAATTACTACGTAATTCGTCTGTTTTGGAGGTTGGAATTGAACGAGATTTTGCTAGCCTTCTCATCACCAGCTCCGCCTTGAATTTGGCTATCCAACCAGGACCAGATAACATAGGTTCAGATGACTTTAACAAACAATCATGGGAAAATGTACCAAGTGATAAAAAGGATGTAAAATTAGGTGTTCAGTTATACAGTATAAATAAGTGAGTGAAGTTTCAAGCACAATTTATCTGTCATAATCATATCAACGTACCCTTGCAGCTTGATAACTTGCTTTATACTGTCCTATATACTGCTGCTTTCCACGATCGCTTAACCAGCCAGAGTCTCTCATTCTAAATGTAACCGAATCCCTGTGTTCTGGTAGGCCTTGTGACTACGACCTACTAGTCTGACTCGTGTAATTGGCCTCACAGTCATCATGTGGTATACTGTAAATCATATTATCTTTCCTAATTAGATTTATTGGTTACTGAATCTGGTGATCGAGTTAATCTGTGAATGGTTTGGTAGGCTGAATTGCCACTCTGCTCCTGCGCAGAGCGTCTCATGTTTCTTATCTATACGGGAGTACTATCAAACCTTTGTGTCCTCATGCATTTTTGAATAAATTCTGGTGGGTAGTTATTCAATATTACTGTTGTCTTTATTTGGTCGATTGCACTACTTAAATCTTCTGATTTAGTGGGTAGGTGTGAACAGTTTTCTAAACCGACATAATATTTGACAAATTATATGGCTCTACCTGAGTGGATCCATCACGAGCTCCACTTATTGATAATGTGGCTATTAATTCTTCTCTTCTCTTTATTTGTCACAAATTCATACATTCCCCCTTATACTACTTATTACTAGTAAGCAGTATGTGACCCAGTGAAAATAGTTATTGTACAAACACTTTATCCAGTCGGATGCTATTATCTTCCTATAAATAAAAGCGTATATGCAATGCATTTTCTTTTTTATGTCCCACTCTCTGTTGAACACCGTTGATTTGAATCTCTTTATTCTTGATTTGTACATTCGAGCACTGTTTATCTCCCCACACTGATCACTTTTGATGTAGCTATAATGATCAGTCGCCATCCAATGTCATGGGTGAGTGATTTTCGTGTTTCAACAAAGATCCAATGTGTATGACTACTCTGTCTTTCTCTAGATAATCATGATGTGTCTAATTTGGTCTCTGTCATATACAAACAAATGAGAATAGATCACTGTTATTATTAAACACCTTCCCCTATTTCATCATTCCATTCCTGCATAAATACAGTCTGAGTAACAGCGGGTCAGTCTACGAATGTTTCATATCTTGTGCTTTCACGGATGAATAAATTTTGGCTTGAAATAACGATCATTCAAGACACATTTTCTTATAATGCCTAGGTGCAGGATCTTCATGGAATTGAACTTCACCGGATTGCTGTTCTTATTCCGAAAACTCTTGAACACAAGGTTGTTTTAATAACCATTCAATGAGCATTTAATAATTCTGAGGCATAATATGTTTGGTAGACATATTTATTCATGTAATACTTGTGCAAGATGGTTAGGCAATATCTGCACGCAATCTAGGCTCTCGTTTCTATGAAACGTGTCGTTAAGATTGTAGTTTACATCTGCCCACTGCTGAATATAACCGATGCCATCATTAGGTATTTTCCATTCTTGGAGCCATGTGTTTGATTGACTTAAGTTATCGCATCACTATTATTAAGAACTCGTCTGATATTTTTATCATCAGTCTCTATTACCTGACCTGATATCGCCACATATTTTTCCCGTATTTCTGCTAGTTTACTTTTTGGTTCGACGGTACCTCTCACATCAACAAGTAACTTTCAATCAATAAGATATGCAGCAATCACCGTTTGAAATTTCAGTCTATAACTACATAAACAATACTTTGTACCAAGCACATATCATGTATGTTTTACATAATTAATGTGTTGAATCTTCAAGAATCCTAAATATCAAAGCTACATCTTAAGATGCGAACAGGAGAAACGAAGGTAGTTGTGGAGAAGTGTCGAAGTCGTGATATGAATAAAAATTAAGCAGAATACAAGCGTTATTCATTTTTAATGCACTTTTCATTTTCTCGTTGGTTGACTGGGTTGAAATGCTCCGGAATCCAAATTTGAATTAAAAGCAAATGGTGACTGACACTTGTTGCATAAGAGAGGTAACTCTCGAGGCTCAAGTGGTCTGGTGGATGACGCACATGCATCTGAAATGATGGGCATTAATTTTGAGCCTCACTGTGGACAACGCTACTCACTGGGAGATGCAGATACGCTCAGCTAACAAGCTTTAAATAGTAAGTCGAAATGCGCATCCTGGACTCCACTTCTAGTCATGATTGATCAAATTGCTTCAGATCACAAACACTTCATGGAAATTAGAAGTTTTATGTAAGCATCTAACGTTGCACGGTCATTACTAGGTATTTCGGCTAACAAAGAGTTCTGCTACAGAATATTACTGTATTCAGGCGTTCCGTGCCGTGAGTTTGCCTTCCATCATATGAAGGTCTGTCGTACCCGTCTACTAACTCTAGCCAATTGTTTCTAAAACGAATTCATGTACTAGTATTAGACTTCTACAGAGGCTGATTTTACGTATTCTGAGCGAATATATACTATTGTGCAACTGAACACCGGTTTTTGATTGTTTTAGTGAACTTCTCATGGTTAAACACCGTTCGAGTTTGTTCGCGTACTTTAAATATTCAACTCTGCTACTAATAGAATTTCTTGAGTCTTCACTTGGGCCTTCTGATATGTGATTGTCAGTATTCAGTCAGATACAACGTTCGATCCATTAGAGGTCGTGAAGACATAGTTAGGATCTGGCATGCAGACTGGATTAAGATCCTAGCTCATAACAGTTCTAATGGTTCAGAGCTTTGCGGTGGGCGATACATAGGATTATCTGAAGGATTATATTTATTTCCCTAATAACAGTTGCTTTCAAACCCTTGCACATGAAAGATCACAGACAAATTAGTCACTCTCTTGCATTGCAGTAATATAATAACCCCTGCTTTGTACTATAAACGAAGTCCAACATGATTATAAGAGTAAAAATGTTTCTAATACATGGAAACTCTTCAAAGAAATTACTGGTGGTAAGAAGATGAATAGTATTCCTTATTTCTTTGACGTGTGCACACTGAACAAGTCTTTCATACGTTATCCCGCAAATACAAGTGTTAACGAAACCTGCTTCCCTGGTTCCAATACAAATGACTTTCTAAAATGTCTCCAGTCTCTGAACCCTTCTTGTAGCCTGGGTCCAGACGGTTTGCCTAGTGTTATTCTTAAAAGGTGCGCAGATATCCTGTGTTTTCCTCTCATGGACATATTTAATGAATCTTTTTCCAGAAATGTCGTGCCAGCCGATCGGATGGCCATGAAAATTGTACCTATACCTAAGTCATCTACTGGAACATGTCTTAAATTTAGACCCATTGCTATTACTTCTCCTTTTCTACAAGCTATGGAAAAGTTACTCTTACTTAATCTTCAACCTTCACTTGAAGCCTTTAACGATCCAAAACAATTCGCTTATATACACAGTAGAGGTACTATAGATGCAGCTGCAGTATTGTATCATAACATTGTCTCCACTTTAGATAAGTGGCCTAAAAATTTTTGCTACACCTTTCTAGATTATACATCTGCTTTCGACTCAGTACCTAGGGAAATTTCGTTAAACAAGCTTGCTGAAACTCAAACTGACTGTTGGGTTGTCAAATGGCTTCATTCCTATTTTTCAGGAAGAAAGCAATACACTGTATATCAGGGAAAGTCGTCCACTTCATTGCTTACTGAGGCTGGTGTTCCTTGAGGCACTGTCCTTTCTCCTTTTCTGTTTTCTTTCTTCTTGCATGACTTGCCTCACTCTGATGAAATGAACTTTGTTAGGTATGCCGACGATCTAAGTATTTTAATGTCTGTTAATTCCTAGCCAGACTAAACTAAGATAAACAGCTTTCTATCAGCACTCAGCAAATGGTCTTCGTCTAACAGCCTTAAACTAAATCCTTCCAAATATCACACTAGTAATTTCAGTTTCCGATGTAAACGAAAGTTAAATGAAGCCGTTGGTTCCTATGAGCCATGCAAAATTGATGATACTGATATAGAAACCAAATATGAAGTTAATTTTCTTGGATTAATTCTCTCCTCTGACCTATCGTGGTCCTCCCATGTCTTAGCGATTTCTAAAAGAATATTTCGTCTGACTTTTTACATTAAGAAGTTAAGGCACTCAGGCATAACTCAACCCCTTCTCTTACAGTTTGTCAACTCGTGCATCTTACCTATTCTTCTTTACTGTTCACCCTTATTCTTTCCTGGATTACTTAAAAACGACTATGTCATACTTCGTAGAACTCTAAAGACTGTCAGTAGGGCAAGTGGTATCCCATTGAGCCATATCGTTGACATTGTCACTGATAGGCACTTGAAATCGTGCACCAAAATTGCTAAAATAATTTGGTCAGACTGCAAGCATCCACTTCACCCTCAACTCAAACCTTGTGTCTCCTCAGGTAAAACAAGAAGTCTTTTCAGAAGACTTTATGCACGTACATCTAAGTATGAATATTCCACTATACCGTATTTGGCACGTACTTTATGTGATGAAAATAGTGTCAGGCATGTACTCACTAACCTTCTTTGCACTAACGAATAAACCATTTCCTCCACCCTTACAACATCAGTCTTTATTGTACTTCTTATATTTATAATCCTCTCAATATTTTGTTTTTATTTGTTTATTTTCTCAAAAGTGTGAACATCATTTATGCTGTGTAATAACTGTTAATTTTGTATTTTCCCTCACCATACCATATCAGTAGAACATAAGATTCAATACTCTATAACACGCTGAAATTTACAAACTGAATCGACAATACTGTTTGAAACAAACTTACTGTTATTATTATTATTATTATTCTATTTAATGTTATCAATTCGTATTTCGAATATTTTTGACTTTATATTGTAAATGTGGACAAATTCCTCTGGTTAATCTTGTTTTTATTTGATTTATATTTTGAGTAAATCAGATGCAAGATTGTGACGAATGCTGAGAATTCTATCTTGTATTATAAATGCTGTTTTTGGATAAAGTAGATTATTATTATTATTAACTTATAACCATGGCTATTTGAAGGACATAGAGGCTGAAGCTTTGGCGACGAAGTGGCACAAGCGTACCGATGACCTTGCAACAGCCACATAAGTGAGAGGTATTTCTCGTCTTCTAACAGCTACGCCAACCTGAATGTTCCCTAAAGTCAACCGTGATCTAACTCTGAGTTATGTTTAACCTCATATCGCTCTAATTAAATTAGTCTGATCCTAACTTTTCCCCAACCTACAACAACAAGATATCTCATTTATTGTCATCACACAACATTCAGCATTTTTATCATGAATGTGGTGTTATTTACTTGATTTCACTCAAATTCTAGCTGAGGGATCCATGTTCATTTGTACGTCGACAACACTCCGGTGCTCGAAAGTTTAACTTTGCCAAACGGAGAAACGTTACTGACGAGTATCACACCAGACGATACGTTGACAAATTTTATTTCAATCTGCAATAAAACGTGCTAGGAAATATGTAAAATACTGTCACACTTTGTGCGTCATGGGCACAGCGGTAGGATGCTTGCTAACCAAGTAGGTGTTTCGAGGTACGATTGTTGACTAATGGACTCCTTTACCTCGCTAAGCTAATAATAACACTGATGGAGAGGGGAGGTTAGGCATAAGAGGCTAGCAACTCCATCCCGTAAAAGCTAATAACACAGCTACCGAAACATGAAGCCTCTAGTTTGAAGCCCTATGTTCCACTGAGAACGTAAAGAAATAAAAAAATTACCACACTTCGTTCAAGATTCCAATGCTAATCTTCATAAACCCAATAAGGCAGAATTAATGGCATTTCAGTAAACATTTACTTATTGGTGTGTACTTTTTCTTCTGCATGTTATTTACTTATTTCTTTTATTGAATCGAAATCAGTCTCAAGTATTCAATGAATTTCATATTAAAATTCGTTGCAATTACACATATGAAAGACACAAACATTATTTTTATTTAAAGAATAACACGTCATAAGGAAGAACTCAAAGGAATACATGAATTACACAAAGGTTCCACCAATTTTGTCATGCACTCTTTCATACAGAAAACATTTAAGTTAACACATATTTTCGGTAAACTTGAATAATTGGACTCCCAAACGAAATACCTAAAATTATGGTAACAATCAGACAGAACGTATCCATTACTTTCTCGTAAAATGAGAGATACAAAGTCGAACATAAAAAGATATGGTCTAAAACACTTACGTCAAAGTTGTTCTAATATGTTGAAAAAGGAAAATTATTATGTTGCTTAACATCTCTACTATTTGGCTATTTCGATACTTTTTCAGACTGAGGCTTTGTACAGATCTTACTGACCATTGTGTGTGGAACATGGAAGAAAAGTCTGAATTCGAGTTCATTCAGTTTAATACTAAACCTCATGGCATTCTGACTAAAAACCGTGATGAGGTATCAGAAAACTCTCCAGATGTCTTTAGTAATAGAACAAACAGAATCCATAATTCCCTTTCTGATCCAGAAAGGCTGATATGCAATCTGACCAACAATAAATGAATGAACTTCAAACTGAAGCTTTACCTCTTTCTTCTAAATTCCATATTCCGATAGTGATGTGTTGTCCACATGAACTGAGATCCTCGATTCTATTTTGGATAAGCCCCTAGTCACACAAAGTTCTTCGTAATTACAAATTATTACTGATTACTTCATCTCTTTCTGGAAAAGTTGAGTTTCTCCCGATTCTCTGAGGCACAAAAATGTCATTTTCTACGTTTCCTTCTTCTTAATGAATTCCTTACTTTATCTGTTGATGGAGTCTTTTGAAGTTCGACTAATTTTATCTATCTGCTTCTAAGTATCTTGATTTCCGTAGTTCCTATTTATTACCAAACTTCTCATCGAAACATAAGCAAAATTTTGATGATATAACTGAACATTTTCAAGATGTCTCGACGCGTTTCTTAAATCTTATATTTTCAGCTAACCAGTGATTTTCGTTAACCACATGAGATCACTCCTAAATGTATCATTATCGTGAGTCATGCTGTTCGGTGACTACAGTGCATATCTCACTCATATGATTCATTAATCATTCATGAAAACAAAACGTGATATTGGTTATCTTGTTCTATCTGTCTTCCTACCACTGGATGGCTTGATTTTGAAGTTTAATCGTCTTTCTAAGCATCTTCAAGGTTAACAGCAATATTAGTTACTCGATAATCAGCCTCTTGTTCCACTTAACTGCATCACATCTCAAAATTTCTGCGCTATTCCAAACTGCTGTGTGGTGTGTAAGTGAATTCACTACAATGGCAATTTTATTATCATGGTTATTTAATTGAACGAAGCTGGCTATTTTTGATCTGATAAACAGACTGATCCTGATCTACTAAGTTGGCCTATATAACTGACTCCACAATTATCATTGCTTGGTATTTAGTTATTTATATTATTTTTCCGAATAAGGTTCGCTGATAACGCCTGTTCCAGTGTGAAATGGTTGGTTCAGATGCTGCTATAATACACTATGAAGAATCCCACGTAGAGTTTCTTATTGTCCCCTTCATATATGGTAGTAATACAGTGGCTTTGAATTCTTTACATATGTATATATGCCTTCTTTTCAAGAGTTCTTTGTGTAAGGATTAATTTTTTTTAAATTTGATCCCGGATTGATATCAGTAGGCAAACCATCGAAAACCAGTCAGGGAAAACTGGACACCTGTTTCATCCTTGTGTGGGTCTCATCGTCAATACGCACCCACGGAATTTCGAAACCACGACCTCCCGACTACAAAGTAAGCTGGTTGACTCTTTAGCCACTAGGACCCGATTCAATGGCACATGAATTCTAACTTCAACTCAGTGGATGCGTACTTACGTTAAGTCCAAGCTAGGGTGAAACAGATGTCCAGTATTCTCCGGTAGGTTATCAGTGGTTCTCTAAATGACATATATATACATGTATTATTATTACTCAGTACGCGACTTTCGTCTATGAGGTGTCACACGTTTTTAAATAGAATCACTAATAATGTTCTCCTTATTTAGGTGCAAATGAAAAATTGAGTTTATTTTACAGAAGCTCCCATAGAACGCTATATGTAAACAAAATACAGCATTGACAAGTATTCTACTGAAATGGAACTATGCTACTAAAAACTCACCTCCAAGCGTCCTTGCCAATTGATTGACTTTACTGGGAAAAAAGATTTACTGTTTAAATCAAGAGTCACACTATCCAATTGACAAAAGGACCATGTGACATAGGCATTAAAACAGTAGTCACATTTTGTTTCTGACTATTAGTTACAATACATTTATCGTAGTAGAACATATAGGTTCAGACATCATTTTCTTCTGTAATACGTTTCAGAATATCGTATATCCCAGTTGTAAATGCCATCTAAATCAGCTCACACCATAATAAGGTTATTCACATGTACATATTGTAGTATTTCACTGTTGTCATCCCATTTCGAAAATATCTCTTTTTCAGATAGTATACTTCTGTGATATGCGAATTTATTTCTCTTAAAGGTTATGAGATAGGGCTGGCGTACTAACATAACCCCAGGTTAAGGATATCCCGATGTTATATACCTCTTCGTGTTACTATTGATTTTATTCCTTTACCTACCCAGTGTAACATAGGGCTTCAAGCTAGGGGCTTGAAGTTTCGGTAACGGTGGAATTTATTTTTACGGGATGGAGTTGCTAGCCTCGTATGCTCAACCTTTACTTTTTACGAGTCTTATTACTAGTTTAGAGAGGTTAAGAAGTGTGTTGGTCGGCAATTGAACCCCGAACCGCCTGTGTGGTTGGCGAGCACTCCACTGCTGTGCCACCGACGTACACCCCTTAGTATACAAATGTTATAACAGCTGTAAACTGCGAATTAAAACTGATCAGGGTTATGATTGGTTAAACCAGGAATTAAATGTCTAACAGGCACTTACTTAAAGGTTTCCCGAACTTTTTCTTCTGGAAGTCAGAATATCACTTATTAGTTAAAAATATGCAGAAAGTAGTTTTAATCGCATAAAACTCAGTATTAAATGATATACCCAGCCATATTACTTTCAGAAATTATCTTTTAAGACCTTTCGTTAGCATTTCTCACAACTGAATTTGAAGTGAAGTACCACCGACTGATGTGCAAACGGATATTCAATCAATAATCAATAAACTTGGATTTCTCCTTCTGAATTCCATAATGGATAAGATTTTATTTTGATAAATCACACAGTGTAGTACAGTTATATTAACTGATGACGTTTCGAGCACAAACTATTGCTCATAATCATATCAAGTTGATAATCATATCAACTTGATATGATTATGAGCAATAGTTTGTGCTCGAAACGTCATCAGTTAATATAACTGTACTACACTGTGTGATTTATCAAAATAAAATCTTATCCATTATGGAATATACTCTACCACAGTGCCAATTTATACTTATATCAATTCTCCTTCTGAAATTCTTACATTTTCTTTAAACTGCTTTGTGAGTAGGCGATATTCAGTGTTAAAGAGTGAGAACACATTTACTTTATGTTTACATTCGAAAATACTCCTTGAATTTAAGAGCTAGGCAGTTTCATTTCCAAAGTCAAAACATAAATTTAATTATTACAATTTTATATCCTGGTGTTTCAACTCACTGTCGCAAAATATTCTTAAACCTGCACTGCCTGTATTATAATACAAATCAAAGTATATTTGAAATTTAGTCAAAGTCAGTCACTGATGTGAAAATTGGTTTAATGAGGAAAAGTATCGAGAAGTTTGAATCAAAATCATTTCACGATAATTTCTTCTTCCTTCGCTCTTGAGTTTGTACTTAGAGGATAAAATGATACAGGTACTATTCACTTGTATGTCATCAGATATTTGGAAGCGAAAATCGGTGTAAATTGCAATTATAAGACTAGTAGTAAAGGGAAAGGAGGGACAACTCATTACACCAACATTTTTAAAAGCACTCCATTATCCCGAGATTAAGATCCCACTAAGTAGTGTCATAGTGTACCTGATAATTGAAAACTTCTCAAGACGAAGTGTTATAATGATTCCGTACAGTGTAAAACTTCTCGTATAATTTTCAATAAAGTAGGAATTTTGCGAAGGAAAAATGGTGATACCTCCTATGGTTACATGCAAGACTTTATAAAGTTATCCATGAATATTTGATTGTGTACATAAACTAAACATTAATACAAACTCACAAAGCCATTCCAGAATAATTCCAGCCTCAGTTGTTGGTATACACATCAGTAGAGCACCTAAACGAAAAGACGAATAAACTCTTTCGTTAAACTGAAAGAAAATGAGGTTCACTATCGAATATACATTCAAATATATGGATGACAAACAACACCTAAGCATCCTCACACTACACGAATTTCTAATTAGCACTTCAGATATGCCGGTTACTTTGCTCGTCTATTCTCAAGATATTTCTTAGCTATCAGAATACGTTAAGCCATGCAAATAGTTGTCTCACCAGTGGCATAAAACTCTGTGCTCTCAGCCGCATTTAAATCATTTACTATCTAAGTTGCAAATATCACTGGGAAACATTGATTTGCAGTTCTCATTCCTTATATGTAATCAGACTGTTGTGAAACATGTTTCTTGTAGGTATGCAACAGTGTTGCATGATATGAAATCAAATATGAGAATAAAACTTACAAAAAATGACGACACAGAACGTCAAAGTAAAATGATTCATCGGAAACCTTCAATTCACAAGAATATTCCACATAGCCATTACTTGGCCTATATATATACACGTAGCAGTGTGAAGTTTGTTCCACCCACTCGCACATAATCAGTAGACTAAAACATCTCCAATTACAATACGACTTAAGATTATTACAGCCTAGTACGAAAACTCGACCCTAGTACAATATTTTTAATTATACTTCTAAGCTTAATTATTGTGTCCATGTGTTGAGAAACAAACACCCAATAATAAAAATCATACTTCGTATATATGTTGCTTTTATGACAAACGTCAATATGACTGGAAGTCTCATGAAGTTTCTGAAGATGATAATTTCTTTGCTTCAGAGCAAAATTAATTTGACATTGATACAAAACAAAAAGTAAACATCATATATTTCATGTCTCAACCACAAATTTATTTCACTCTTACAATTTGAAGTGCTAAACTAGACAAAAACAACCGAATAGATAAGCTCATCTATTTTCACATTGATATCAAAAACTTGTACATTCATTTGAAGTAAATTAAAGGCTGATAAATTTACCTTCTAAACTTCAGTATTCGATCATCACACTGACTTTACTTTATCCTGAGAATATCTGAATAAATAGATATTCTTCAGGTTGGAGGGAGCTAGTAGGAAGCACACAAGCTGTATTTCATGTATCTCAGCACTCATGTGTAGCAGCTGTTTTCATCCGTGAGCATAAGACGCCAAAAATAACTTCAGTGACTGCGGCATGGAGCAGTAGTTATGTGGATATTTGAGAAGGCACAAATTTCTTCGACTTTTCAGGTACCTTTCTCCTGGGATATGATGGTAATAATAAAACCTGAGGGCCGGGCTTCCCACTGACTGTTTTCAAACACCTAATATCTATGCAAAGTGCACCATGATAGTGAGTCACCTGAAACACAAACATAACACGAATTTCACTAACTGGACTCAATCTCCACACTAGACACATGACAATGGTCATTCTATTTTGGACAGTCAGTTTGTTCAATAAATTCTGCTTTCCAATATGTGTTAACAACCAAAACTAATTGTAGACTAATGAAAGTAACGACAGACAGCTCATTGAAGATGCATTATCTATGGCTTGATTCCATTCACAGAAACGATATTATCTAACTTTCATGTACAGGTAGTTATTTTTCGCGTATTGTAAGCTGCCTGAGAATCACAATTTTTATAAAAATTTAATGAGGATGAATAACGTCATACGGAAACTTAGGGAAAACACACCCACATAAAAGACTCGTCTCTCTTCACAAACCTATCCCATTTATCAATTCACATAAAGCAAAAATAATGGTTTGAGAAGAATACGATGACATGTGTTTAATTGGGCGATTTCTCATCAGCCGAATAAAACATGAAATAATCTCTCTAAGTGTGCATACAGAGTATTGAATATCATCACCGGTTGGTAGGTGACATAGACAAAAATGAAAAGTGTTCAAAACTTATGATTGTATAATCTAGCCAGAGAAGGGCTTAGGTAATTAAAAAGGGGTATCAATACGTAGAAAAATGAACTGATAAGGAATAAATAACTCGCAAAATAATGTGAAAAGTTCAACCCAAGCGTTAGAAACAGAAATAAACGTCAAAACCATACAAATATGTAAATCCAGAAGAGATTAAATGAAGAGACTATGTATTCTAAGGCAAGCGCAGTTAGGAAATCGAATTATCCTTGTTGTTGTGGAAACACTGTAAAGCGTATTTTACTAATCAAAAAAATCTAGCTTTTAACGTTTTATAGCAAGTGATTACACAAAAGATGAGAATAATTCACCAACTCTATCGAACAGACGTCTGGCGATAACCTTCTTAACAAAACACTTTTTCCTTTGAGAAGTAGGCTGTTCAATACACATTCACAAGGTTTGACATATGCAAATTTTCCTGTTCTACCGATGTAGCTGTCACGCCACATACTTATTAAAGTATGTACGTAATTCGAGTTTTGATTATGTCAGTTAAATTCATATAAATATTAAGTAAATATGCGTTATGAGATAAAATGAGATTAAACAACTGTATGACCTGTTAGTGAATTCTTAATCAACAACAGGAATTACGGTTTTAAGATGTGAGTTATAATCAGCGGTGTGAGTCACTGTGAATACTACAAAAAGAAGGAAATAAACCGACAAATCGAATTCACTCATTGTAATTTCAAATGCTAAAAAATGTCCTATGTGACGTCAAATGTTGCTGAATCATTTTCAAGCATTTGTATTGGTTCTAATGCTGAGTAAAGTTTGGTCACTTCTTCTATGTATGTGGTTCAGAGACTTCACGTGCCACCAGACTCATTTCTACAGCCTTTAGACTCTCATTATTTCGATACTGAATATCAAATAGTCAGCTAGAAAGAATAAGTAGCGGAAAACTCTGTCAGGTAGCGAACCATCCGAAAACCTGTTGCCCAGTAAGTATACAGACGTAAATGGTGGATTGAACACATGCTAAGGAGTCCGTCGAGTGACTCTGCATGATAGGCCCTAGAGTTGAACCTGACGAGTAATCGGTGAACAGGTTGCCTGAAGGTGTCATAGAAGAGATCGTGTGAGGATGGAGTGACAGTAGTGAAAAGCAATCTAGGGACCAGCTAAAAACGATTGAAATGTGTTCTGAGGAAGCCATATGTTCCACTTGGAATTCATGGGTGTATTAATACTGTAACATCAACTTCCTAATCATTTTGATTAATGCAAACTTGTCTGCATGAATTTGCTTTCTCTTCGCCTTACTTATAATTGTTACTGTATCTTTTAGAAGACAAG
This sequence comes from Trichobilharzia szidati, assembly GCA_944472155.2. NCBI lineage: Eukaryota > Metazoa > Platyhelminthes > Trematoda > Strigeidida > Schistosomatidae > Trichobilharzia > Trichobilharzia szidati. The sequence continues at coordinate 13,740,831 of OX235275.1, forward strand.
TCATCATAAATGTTCACGAAGACAGGTTACGTTGGTCACTAGTGAGTAACTAGTTTTGTGAGTCCAGCCTTAAGTGTCGATGTTCACGGAATTCAGTCAGTTATTCCTGTATCGTGACAGTCTTGTTATGTGATTCACCCTTGCGGTGCATTTTGAATAAATTTTAGGTGTTTGGAATCAACACGATTCTCCGTAATTGTCCACTTGGTTTATGGCACCTCTTAGTAAGGATTATCTGCAACCTCAAATGAACTGGTATACTCCTCCCGCTCCTGGAGATTCAAAGAACCGTCAAACACTTCTAAAGGAAGGTTCAGCGTTGGTATCACATTTGGATATTCGCCACCAATAAGAACACGGAAGCACAAGACCTGACCTCTTGGTTTTTGCATTGATAGCCTGTGACCACTTAACATAGAAACGTTAGGTGGCTCACTGATTTAAATAGGCAGCGGCATCGTCACAGCACATTGATGAATAACTGAGTCTTTTGTTATCGGTATTTACAAGTCAGGTAGTGTACTGATTGTTCTGGTGATTATGCATGCTACGTTAAGTAAGCCTGTCATAATGTAAAAGCTTTGTTTCTACCAGGAGTCATTCCCATTTTCATGCAATGTGCCTATTGACGCCTGAAGTGGTTGATTATAGGATACTTCATTCAGGCTTTAACCAAACAGAAGTGTTTGATGGGAACATTTTCTAAGATCTTTCGCTACTAATCAGCAAGGATTTTTTCGTCTAACTCACCTCAGCCAGATTACTAACCACTCTAAATCAATTAGAATTTGATCAGACGTTCATCACTTCATGGAGCAGGTGTTTTCATGCCCAGATTGAGGGTTTCTTCCTATCCTTATCATATCATAGTTAAGTGGAGTCAGTATTCTGCTGATTTTCTGCAGTTTCAACTATGAATTCGTGTAAGTCAGATACTATACATATATATGTACATATGCGGTGTCTTATTCCATGAGACGACACAGGAATTTATTTATGTGAATAGTTCTTTTCATATTCTTTTATCATATCAAATTGTAAGACTTAAATATTAAAGTGCGCGTTGAAAAACAAACATCGGATATTTTTATGTTCACTTTCTTATCAAATTAGTTTTGAAATGAAGTAAACAAGACGCCATCTTCAAAACCCTTCATGATATTTTGATATCATTAAGAAGTGAATGATAAAAGTCAGCGTATGTTGTAAAGATTTTACAGACAAACGTTTTCATTTGAAATGTCAATTAGAATTAAACATCGAGGAGTAATGAAGATTATTGTATTCCGTCTGTGAGCATAATTTTCGAGGGTTGATGTGTTGCAGTATTTTAATGTGGAGCGAGAATGGCGATGTGTTTAAATATGTTTTCATAGTTAGGTAAATAGGTAAGCATATATATTAACAACTGGGTATTATTCCTCCTCTTTAATAAGATTAAAGTGTCCTTCATTAACATTGATGACTGACACCGAATCCCTTTGTCGCTTCGTTTTATTGACATACTTTGAATTTAGACCTTGAACGCTTTCGTGACCTTTCCTATTATTTTTGACGACTTGATCACGGATTGATATCAGTTAGAGAACCATTGAAAACCAGGGAGTACTGAACAGCTGTTTCATCCTAGTTTGAGAATAATTATCAGTACGCACCCACCGACAAGGTTCAAACTCCGGACCTTCCGGTTACAAGGCAAGCTAGTATATCATTCAGCCACTGGGAACCGACTCTTCAGTGGCCAGTGCATGAATTCTAACTGTTACGAATTAGTGATATAGCACGACCATCAACCAATGTCATTGGTGAGAAATCCATCCTCACACTTGACTTAATGGACCTCACTGGTCACGACTTCCCACTAGAACCCCAGGAGACTCCTTGCTGTAGCAAGTCACTAGTGAGCCTTGTAACCGGAAGGTCCTGGGTTCGAACCCTGGTGGTGAGTACGTACTGACAATGATGCACAAACTAGTATGGAACAGCTGTTCAATACTCCCTGGTTTTCAGTGGTTCTCTAACTGATATCAATCTGTTATCAAACTATTAAAAACAAATCTAATCCTTAAAAAACAATTCTTGAAAATCTTTCTTATTATGTCTACTACATGAGGTTTATATATCACCTTTCTAATTTGCTACTGAGTTCACTCAGTCTAATTCATTCTACATTATTAAGCTTCCGTATTACTGGTTAGTCGTTCACTAGTAATAATATTTTTCGCTACCGTTGAAATAACAATGAGTGAATTCAATTTATTGGTTTATCTCTTTCTTTCTGTAGTTTTCACAGTGTCTCTCACACCATTGTTTATAACTCACATCCTAAAAACCGTAATTCCTGATGCTGATTTAGAATTCACTGGCACGTCATTCAGTTGTTTAATCTCATTTTATCTCATAACGCATATTTACTTAATATTTTATATGAATTTAACTAAGATAATCAAAACTCGAAATATGTACATACTATCAGATGTATCTGGCGTGACAGCTATATCGGTAGAAGAGGAAAATGTGCATATGTCAAACCTTGTGAATGTGCATTGAACGGCCTACTACTCAAAGGAAAAAGTGTTTTGTTAAGAAGGTCATCGCCAGAGGTCTGTTCGATAGAGTTGGTGAATTATTCTCATCTTTTGTGTGATCACTTGCTGTAAAACGTTAGAAGCTAGATTTGTTTGATGAGAGAAATACGCTTTTCAGTCTTTATCTAACAAGGATAATTCGGATTCCCTAACTGCGCTTGACTTTGAATACATATTCTCTTCATTTAACCTCTTCTGGGTTTACATATTTGTATTTTTTTGACGTTTATTTCTGATTCTAACGCTAGAGTTGAACTAATTGCATTATTCTGCAAGGTATTTATTCCTCATCAGCTCATTTTTCTATGTATTCATACCCATTTTTTCAATAACCTTAACCCTTCTGTACCTGGGTTATGCAGTCATGAGTGTTGAAGTCCCCTGTCAACTGGTGATGTTATTGAATGCTCTGTTTTATTCAGCTGATGAGAAATCAACCAATTAAACTAATGTCATCGTATTCTTCTCAAAGCATTATTTATGCATTATGCGAATTGATAAATAAGATACGTTTGTGAAAAGAAACGAGTTGTTTACATGGGTGTGTTTTCCCTTAGTTTCCATAAAAATTTATTTATGTTCATTTAATTTCTATTAATTTCTGATTCTCACCTAGCCTGCATTTCGCGAAAAATAACTACCTGGATATGAAAGTAAGATAATAACGTTTCTGTGAAAAGAATCAAGCCATAGAGAGTGCACCTTCACTGAGCAGTCCTTCGCTACTTTCATTTGTCTACTGTTAGTTTTGATTGTTAAAACATATTGGAGAGCTGAATTTATTGAACAAACTGACTAGCCAATATAAAATGACCATTGTCATGTGTCTAATGTGTAGAGTGAATCCAGTTGGTAAAATTCGTGTTATGTTGATGAATTCAGGTGACTCACCATCATGGTGCACTTTGCATAGATGTTAGGTGGTTGAAAACAGTCAGTGGGAAGCCCGAGATTCAGGTTTTATTATTACCATCACATCCCATAAGAAAGGTACCTGAAAACTTAAAGAAATTTGAGCCTTCTCGAATATCCACATAACCACTGCTCCATACTGCAGTCACTGAAGTTATTGTTGGCGTCTTAAGCTCAAGGGTGAAAACAGCTCCTACAGATTGGTGCTGAGATACATGAAATTCATCTAATGTACTTCCTACTAGCTCCCTCCAACTTGAAGAATATCTTTATATTCAGATATTCTCAGGATAAAGTAAAGTTAGTGTGTTGCTCGAATACTGAACTTTTGCAGTTTAATTTATCAGCCTTTAATTTACTTCAAATTAATGTACAAACTTTGTTGATGTCGATGTGACAAAACATGAGCTTATCTATTCGGTTGTTTTTGTCTAGTTTAGCACTTTGAATAGTAAGAGTGAAATAAATTTGTGGTTGAGACATGAAATATATGATGTTTACGTTTTTGTTTTGTATCAATGTCGAATTATATTTCCCCTGAAGCAAAGAAATTATCATCTTCAGAAACTTCATGAGACTTCCAGCCATGTTGACGTTTGTCATAAAAGCAACATATATACGAAGTATAATTTTTATTATTGGGTGTTTGTTTCTCAACACATGGACACAACAATTAGGCTTAGAAGTATAATTAAAAATATTGTACTAGGGTCGAGTTTACGTATTAGGCTGTAATAATCTAAAGTCGTATTGTAATTGGAGATGTTTTTGTCTACAGGTGGTTGGTGGAACAAACTTCACACTGCTACGTGTATATATATATAGGCCAAGTAATGGCGATTTGGAGTATTCTTGTGAATTGAAGATTTCCGATGAATCATTTTACTTTGACCTTCTGTGTCGTCATTTTTTGTAAGTTTTATTCTCACATTTGATTTCATATCATGCAACACTGTTGCATACCTACAAGAAACATGTTTCACAACACTCAGATTACATGTAGGGAATGATAATTACAAATCAATATTTCCCAGTAATATATACATCTTAGATAGTAAACTCTTTTGATGGGGCTGAGAGCATAGAGGTTAATTTCACTGGTGAGACAACTATTTGCATGGCTTAACGTATTCTGATAGCTAAGAAATATCTTGACAATAGCTGAACAAATTAACCGTGATATCTGAAGTGCTAATCACAAATTGGTGTAGTGTGGGGATGCTTAGGTGTTGTTTGTCATCCATATATTTGAATGTATATTCAATAATGAACCTCATTTTCTTTCAGTTTAACTAACAGAATTTTTCCCACTTTTTGCTTAGGTGCTTTACTGATGTGTATACCGACAACTGAGGCTGGAATTATTCTCGAATGGCTTTGTGAGTTTGTATTAATGTTCAGTTTATGTACACAATCAAATATTCATGGATAACTTTATAAAGTCTTTCATGTAACCGTAGGAGGTATCACCATTTTTCCTTCGCAAAATTCCTACTTTATTGAAAATTATACGAGAAGTTTTACACTGTACGGAATCATTATAACACTTCGTCTTGAGAAGTTTTCAATTATCAGGTACACTATGACACTACTTAGTGGGATCTTAATCTCGGGATAATGGAGTGCTTTTAAAAATGTTGGTGTAATGAGTTGTCCCTCCTTTCCCTTTACTACTAGTCTTATAATTGCAATTTACACCGATTTTCGCTTCCAAATATCTGATGACATACAAGTGAATAGTACCTGTATCATTTTATCCTCTAAGTCCAAACTGAAGAGCGAAGGAAGAAGAAATTAGCGTGGAAAGTTTTTGATTGAAATTTCGCGATACTTTTCCTCATTAAACCAATTTTTACATCAGTGAATGACTTTGACTAAATTTCAAATATCTTTGATTTGTATTAACATACAGGCAAAGCAGGTTTAACCATACTTTGTGACAGTAAGTTCAAACACCAGGATATGAAAAACTGTAATAATTACATTAATGTATTGACTTTGGAAATGAAACTGTGTCGCTGTTATTTCAAAGAGTATTTTCGGATGTAAACATAAAGTAAATGTGTTCTCACTGTTTAACAGTGAATACCACCTGCTCACAAACCAGTTCAACGAAAATGTAAGAATTCCACAAGGAGAGACCAAAGTTCCCTCATTGTTTCAGACACATCCGTTTATTAGAGGATTGAGCTTCATTCGGTGTTATTTCACTTTAAGACCAGTTATCACAAACGCTAACGAAAGGTCTTGAAAGATGATTTCTGAAAGTAATATGGCATAGTATTCCATTAAATACTGAGACTCATATGATAAAAACTACTTTCTGCATATTTTCAACTAATAAGTAATATTCTGACTTCCAGAAGAACAAGTTGAGCGAACTTTATTGTAAGTGTCTACTAGACATTTAATTAATGAATGATATGTAACCGTTTTAACCGATCACAACCGTGACCAGTTTTATTTTTCAGTAGATGGTTATTATAACATAAGAGTGCCGAGGAATGTCCGTAAGTGGACACCAACCACACAGATGGTTCGGGGTTCAATCCTCGACCGACGCACTCCTTAACCTCGATAAGCTAGTAATAACACGGGTGAAGAGGGACGTTTGGGCATACGAAGCCATCAACTCCATCCCGTAAAAATAAATTCCTCTGTTACCGAAACTTCAAGCCTCTAGCTTGAAGCCCTATTTTCCACTGGGAATGTAAAGAAATAAAATAAATAATAACACGAAGAGGTATATAACATCGGGATATCCCTAACCTTCAGTAATGTTAGTACACCAGCCCTATCTCAAAAATTTTGCGAGAAATGAATTCGCAAATCACAGAGGTATACTATCTGAAAAACAGATACTTCCGAAATGGGATTACAACAGTGAAACACAGTAATATGCACATATGAATAACCGTATTATGGTGTGAGCTTATTTAGATGGCATTCATAACTCGGGTATACGATATTAAAAAACATATCACTGAAGAAGTCGATTTCTGAACCAATATATTCTGCTACGATAAAATGTATTGTAGCTAATAGTCAGAAACGAAAATGTGTCTACTGTTTCAATGCCTACATCATATTGTCTTTTTTCAATTGTAAAGTGTGACTCTTGATTTAAACAGCAAATCGTTTTTCCCAGGCAAGTCACTCAATTGGCAAACACACTTGCAGGTGAGTTTTCAGTAGTATGATTCCATTTCAGTAGAATACTTGTCAATGTTCTATTTTGTTTACATATAGCGTTCAATGGGAGATTCTGTAAAATAAACTTGATTTTTCTTTTACACCTGAATAAGCAGAACATTACTAGTGATCTTTTTTAAAAACGTGTGACGCTTCATAGACGAAATACGCGTGCTACGTATTTAATGAGAAAAATACATGTATGTACGTGCGTATAAATATCAGTTAGAGAACGACTGATAACCTTTCAGGGAATACTGTAGATATGTTTCGTCCTAGGTTCGGACTAATTGGAAGTACGCATCCACTGAGTTATTATTATAGGGGCATTTTAACCAACCATTTCACACTGGAACAGGCGTCATCAGCGAACTTTATTCAAAAAAATAATATAAATAACTGAATACCAAGCAATGATAATTGTGGAGTCAGTTATATAGGCCAACTTAGTAGATCAGGATCAGTTAGTTTATCAGATCAAAAATGGCCAGCTTCGTTCAATTAAATAACCACGATAATAAATTGACCATTGTGGTGCATTCACTTACACGCCACACAGCAGGTTGGAATAGCGCAGAAATATTGAGATGTGATGCAGTCAAGTGGAAAAAGAGGCTGATTATCAAATTTCGTTCATCTAGTCAACAACAAATATTTGAGGTAGGAATGACACTTTGCCTATACGTGATATATAGAAAATTACAATAGAAAGCATGAGGGAATATAAAACTACACAAAGTTAATTCAGAAGTCATGTAAGCATAGTGATATGATTGCGAGTAATAAAGTCTCCACGAAACGACATTCACTATATCACTGGGTTTTATCCTGCAAACATATGTCATATGGAAGTTCGGAATTTGCCTCACATTCGGGAACCATGAATAAACTCAGATTTGTATTCAGTCATGTGAATATTCTGCATTGTGAAGCTTAGAAAAATCCCAATCCACTATTTCAAGATACACACGAGAAATAAGGCGAATCTTCTACATGACAATAAGCCATGAAATTGAGCTTCAGTTTTTCACACACCACTCTTATTGGTGATAGACTGTTGAGTGGGTTGGTGTATTGGCAAGGCTCGTTACTACTTTGCTCTTCCAGTTGGCAAGATGAAAAGAGTTTAAGTAAAACTGAAGGAACACAAGCAGTGAAATTACATGAAAATAGGATCTAGCGAATTCCTTAACTTCAGCGGAACTCACTCACTGAATATTTGAGATCACTTAACTCAAACGGATGCTCTCACAGAGAAATCCCACACTTAATGTCTTCAGAAAAGCATAGTAACATGAAGGCGATACAAATGCATGCAAGTAGTTAGCTACTAATGAGTAGCTAATATTGCTCTTAACCTTGAAGATGTATAGAAAGACGATGAAATTTCAAAATCAAGTCATCCAGTGCTGGGAGAGACCGATAGAAGAAGATAACTGATATCACGTTTTGTTTTCACGAATGATTAATGAATCATATGAGTGAGATATGCACTGTAGTCACCAAACAGCATGACTGACGATAATGGTGCATTCAGGAGTGATCTTATGTGGTTAACGAGAATCACTGGTTAGCTGAAAATCTAAGATTTAAGAAAAGCCTCGAGTAATCTTGAAAATGTTCCTCTGTAGAATTAAAATGATGCGACTATTTAAATGAGAAATTCGGTAATAAATAGGAGCTACGGAAATTAAGACACTTAGAAACAGATAAGTTAAATTATTCGAACTCTAGGAGACTCCATCAACAGATTAAGTTAGGAATTCATAAAGAAGAAGGGAACGTAGAAAATCATATCTTGGCTCGTCATTGATGCAAAAGAAACTCAACTTCTCTGAAGATATATGAAATGAACAGTAGCAGTTTATTGTAGAGAAGAAATTTATGTGACTAGGAGCTCATCCAAAATAGAATCGAGGATAATCAGTTCATGCGTACAACACATCACTATCGGAATTCGGAATTTAGAGGCAAGAAATAAAGCTTCAGTTTGTAGTTCATTCATTCAATTGTTGGACAGATCGCATATCAATCTTTCAGATTTAGAAGGGAATTATGGAGTGTCTTTTGAAACCTCATCACGGTTTCTAGTCAGCATGCCATTACGTTAAACGGTGAACCAATTGATCCGCAAATTCAGACTTGTCTTCCATGTTCCACATAGAATGGTCAGTAAGATTTGTACAAAGCCTCAGTCTGAAATCTATCAAAACAGTCAAATAGTAGAGATGTTAAGCAACATAACAATTCTTCTTTTTTCAACAATTTAGAATAATTTTAGGGTAAGTGCTTTAGAATATACTTTCACTGTTCGAATTTGTATTTTTATTTTACAAGAAAGTAATGAATACGTTCTGTCTGATTGTTCCCATAATTTTAGGTATTTCGTTCGGAAGTCCAGTTATTCAAGGTTATCGGATATATGTGTTAACTTAAATGTTTTCTGTATGAAAAAATGTATGACAAAATTGGTGGAACCTTTGTGTATTTCATGTACCCCTTTGATTTCTTCCTTATGACGTGTTATTCTTTAAATAAATAAATGTTTGTGCCTTTCATGTGTGTAATTACAACCAATTTTAATATGAAACTCACTGAGTACTTTAGACTGATTTTGACTGAATAAAAGGAATATGCAATAAACATGTAGAAGTCACACTTGTGTCGATCGGAAATCCAACCCTTAACTACCTGTGTTGTCGACGAGCACTCTACTGCGGTTACTCTGACACTTCCAAGACGTTTTACTGAAAATTGTTTACTCCTTATTCATAATCTCCAAGTGACATTACAGTGATCAATCTATCGTCTGACGTGATAGTGTCCTACCCGGTAGTAACGTTTCTCCGTTTGGCAAAGTTAAACTTTAACCACCGCAGCAGTGCCGACGTACAAACGAATATGAGCCCATCAGTTAGAATTTGTGTGAAATCAAATAAATAGCACCAGATTCATGAAAAATTGCTGAATAATGTTTGATGACATTAAAGGAGAAGTCATTTTGGTGTAGGTTGGAGACAGGTTAGGATCAGAATAATGTAACTAGAAGATTTTAGGAATGGTTAGAGTTAGGTTAAAGATAATCAGGGCTCTATCGGGGTTGAGTTGAGGAAACATTCAGGTAGGCATTGCTGTTGGAAGAACACATATTCCTTTCACCGCTAAAGGCTCTTGCAAGTTCATCGCTATGCTCCTGCCACTACGTCGCCAAAGCTTCACTCTCTTTCAGTACAGAGTGCATTTCAAGGATGCTATTACACAATTAAAGCAATATGAAACAAGACAAGTTGGATTTATCTTGATGGATGGACAATTAATTAGTTTAGTGATTTAACCAGGCCACTAGATTTGTCTCCGTGAATGCCATTCTAGTATTGAGGCAAACGATATACAGGTAAACAAAATAATTAAGTAAGTGAACGAATAAATAAAACTCAGTGTATATCGAAGGTCGAAAAGAAATCCATGTGCATAATCCAAAATATAATAGAGATTTTACGTTTCAGTAACAACAATGATGTTTATTTCCAATGTACATACCTATCTTTTCGGCAATACCTATGTGAACATATTCTGTCGTGTGAAATACTTAACTAGTTCTTGACCACTTGTTGCTTAGCTGCATCAAATTCAGTGAAAGTTTAATCTTGTAAGCGAATATGTGGTTATTCTTTCATGTGTAAGGGATTGAGAGGAAATATTATTAGGGAAATTAACATAATTACTCAGGTAATCCTATGTATCGTCCATCGCGTAGCTCTAAACCATTAGAACTGTTGTGCACTAGGATCCTACTCCAGTCTGCATGCCAGATCCTAACTATGACTTCACGATCTCTAATGGATCGAACGTTGTATCCGACTGAATACTGACAACCACATATCAGAAGACCCAAGTGAAGGCTCAGGAAATTCTATTAGTACAAAAGTTGAATATTTAAAGTACGCGAACAAAATCCAACGGTGTTTAACCGTGAAAATTTCACTAAAACAATTGAAAATCAGTGTTCATTTTCACAATGGTACACATTCTCTCAGAATACGTAAAATCAGCCTCTGTAAAAGTCTAATACTAGTACATGAATTCGTTTTAGAAACATTTGGCTAGATTCAGTAGACGGGCTCGACAAACCTTCATATGATAAAAGTGGAACTCACGGCACGGAACGCCTGAATACAGTAATATTCTGTAGCAGATCTCTTTGTTAGCCGAAATACCTAGTAATGACCATATAACGTTATATGCTTACATGAAACTTCAAATTACCATGAAGTATTTTTGATCTGAAGTAATTTGGTAAATCATGACTATCAGTGGAATCGAGGATGCGCATTTCGACTTACTATTTAAAGCTTGTTAGCTGAGCATATCTGCATCTCCCAGTGAGTAACGTTGTCCGCACTGAGGCTTAAAATTAAATTGCTTTCAACAGTGCTCATAGGAACGTATTACACACAACCTCAAATGAAATTTACCTGTTGATGCATGAAGTACCGTCAAATCGAAATGCGAACTAACATAAATATAGGAAAAGCGTGTACGGACATCAGGCCAGCCAATAGTGACTGATGATAAAAATATCAGACGAGTTCTTAATAATGGTAATGCAACCTTTTAAGTCAATCAAACACATGCCTCCAAGGATAGAAAATAACTAGTAATGAGCTTATGGTTAGACTTGGAGCTAACTAAGGGTGTTTTCAGAGAACAGAAAAATATGGAAATGTACTATCGCAGACCTTTATGTTTCACTCGGAACCAAGGGAATAGTAATAATATGATGACCTTTCTCAATGTAAATCTCATCATGGTTCAACTTTACATCAGCAGATGTGAATGGCAATGAGTAAATAAATGCCCTCTAAACCATCTTGTCAAATATCACTTAGGTAAGGGACTAACACTGATGATATATACTTGTAGCAATATGTCTTAGCTATTAATCAGGTTGTGGAGTATGATTCTTTGATATTCTCTCGCATACATCTTCTCTAAACACTGCATTTAGTCTGGGATGGAAGCAATTGAAACCACCTCCAAATATTATTGTTTCACAGTATTGAACAGAAGTTGTACATCGGGGAATAAGAATCAGTCAGGAAAAGGATATTCCCATCCATTACAGTGATCCTGTTTTATATGGCTCTTTGTCAATAATTCACTCTAAAGTAAATAATTATCCTGCTGATATCAACCCCAGTTTTATTCTCCAGTTCACAACTGTGCTTACGGTAGAAAGCATAAAAGAACGACAACATCTACTAGATTCCCTGAGTATATCCTTAACATTTTTCATAAGACCCCTGATTGGCACAGGGCATGTGGTTGAAGTCAGTCAAGCCTTTAAAGTAGTCCATATACAGAGAAAAATCTGGTTACTCCATGCTGAAGTCTTCAGTATCCAATGTCTTCTACCTAACCTCAGTGATTGTTTGTTTATGTTTACACAATTTCATTTCCTTCTTCGCCTCTTGAACTTCACATTGCGTTTTGCATAAATCGATTCCGGTTGTTAGAATACTTGCTATTTTTATTCACATCTTTTGCTCCAATACTATGTCATATAAGCTGAAATGATTCTCGGAGCATTTTGTGCTTACAGATATAATAAGTTATCTTATTTTAGGTTGTTCGTATAGACTGTCATCGATGAAAGTGGCTATCGGTCGCGCTATATCGCATATTGACAAAGGTTAGAATTGATGGAACATTGGACTACATCTTAGCGGATAAATAGTGTGTAAATTAACCTTGTGATCGGAAGGTCCTGGCTCCGACGTCTGGTGCCATCATGGGTAGGTACTGATGAAGAAGAGTCCGAGACTAGAACAAAACACTTGCTTAGTAATACCTGGTTTACAATGGTCCTGTCAAGTCACTGCAAACAAACAAATGAAAACCACCTTATTTTATTATGAAGCGGATATTTTAGAAGGCATTTATACTATGGCGATTACTAACATATGTGTGTTTTATGCCTGCAAGTACACCACTGAAATGGGAAATTATCGCAAGCTACTCTAAGTTGGTTTTCAGAGGAAGAATATATTGTCATCCATGTGTTGACAGAGAAATGAGAATTTCCTAATAGACACTGTTCATTGAATCGTAGGCTACACATACATCGTCCGGCTAAACTAAAGGTCGATTGGAAAAGCGTTAATAGCTCAACCTTAGCACACCCTATCCCAATGGACCATACAATAATTACTAGAGACTTGAGTTCGAAGTAGAGCATTTCGATTGTAAATTGTATGTTCTTTGTATCAAAGTAAACCGAATTAATATTGAAACTGAATTCGAGAATATGTATGATCATCTGTGTGGTTCATAAATGACATAACGTGATTTAAAGGAGGTTGAGAGATAGGTTATTTGTTTCAGTAAGCCAGCAACCCATCAACTCAGAGTCTAGAAAACATTCTTCATCCCAGGGTTATCGGAAAGCGACATATGAGCTGATGACCAACGTATAAATCGTTCCCATGAGATGTAATATGGATTCATACATGGGTGCGTCGGTGGCACAGTGGTTAGGTCTCTCGCCGACCATGCGCATGGTCGGGGGTTCGATCCCCTGCCGACGCACACCCGATATCTATGGTCGGCCTGCATAATTTTGGCTACCGATATCCATGCTGAAAATTCCATACTTGTACTGAAAATACGGTGTGGCATCAAGCTGTACTCAAAATAAATAAAATAAATAAAAAATATAACAATCAATCTATAGTTCAAGGATATGCAAAGTGCTGATTTATAACAAAACCATCTTTTCCGTGAAAAGTTGACAAGAATTTGACGCTGTTAGCTCATTTCCTAAATCACTTATTTCAGCCAAGAACCTCTGTAAGACGTTTCGACTCCTGGTTACACAATTAACACAGACACCTAGACTTCGTAGAACGTGAATCATCACTCATTCTGTTATGACCGGAACTACGAACTAGTAGACTATGAGCGAATACTAACTAACTAATGCACTGGCCAATCTGCCTTAATCGCACATCGACAACAACAACAATAAAATCGCTGGGATGCAAAGACAAAATCAAAGATTGAACATTGATAAGGGAGCTTTCATTGTCTTAAACAACAGTCAAAGTGGTAGGCGAAAACTCTGTATATATACAGTTAGTATGACCTTGAAAATGCAGTAATCCGGTGACACATTAAGTGTTAACAGCCAATACGAATCCGGCAATCCGAACAGAGGGAAAAACAAATGGCTCATGCCAGTGCGCGATAACTCCTTGAAATAGTTATTCTAAGGTTCTAGGCAAAATTAGGCAAACTTATGCGTATATAACAAAAAAGTACCTTGAAATTATAGCTCCCTAAGTCAAAAATATTCTTGGCATTTCATGTCTGAATTTCTTATTGAAAATTCATGTGAATGCAATCCATTTTCATCCTAAACATCTAAACATAAAATCTATTCGAAGTAGTTGCACATATCAATAAAAGTGATTGCTAGATGAGATCGCTTCACCTGTGGAATACCCCCGTGATTTCGAAACTAGATAAAATATCAACACTGTTTATTCACACTGGCCAAAAATGATTGCAAATATTTGACACCATTGATTTGAATTCCTTCGTCCTCTGAACTGCATCATGATTTAGATCTAATTTTATTATCAGGCATAAATAGAATTCTCTTAGCAGTGAAATGGTGAATCTGTCAACCAAAATTTACATCCCACTTGTACTATACATCATTTAAATATGACCTTTCAAAAGATTTGCAATTATATTGTGTAGACGTTTGTTCCCCCGTATGTCCTTACTATTCGAAGCTACTGTAGATTGTTCAGACAACTTGAGAGTTACATGTTATCAACTTGAGTTCTGTTTGAGGACATTACCTAACTGAAAACTATAACACTTTATATCTAGTGTTAGTACTTAGAATGCTCTCAAACATTCAATCTTTGATATAGCGTATCTTTACTTATCTGTTTTACATTGACAGCAGCAAAACTGTTCACCACAAATGCCTCTTCTTATTGACTAGCAAGTGTACCTTACGGGGAATGATAATAAGAGGGTACCTATGCAATCTCAGTGTCGTTTACTATGGATTTACGATTATGTGTCTATCACTGTGTCCAACTGTTTTAAGATGTGTATAGTTTCTAAACTCTGAGTATACGACTGTGCAGGTAGGAAATGCCTCTCAATATTTTACTTCTTGAGGTAAATTATTCTTTGTTACTTTATTAAATCTCTGTGCTTTCTTATCTTCCATTTTATACAATGCATCAAATTGACTCCATCTCAATTATCGTGATAATAAGGTTACGTTCTTCGGTTTCACTCCGCACTCACTTTGTTTTCACAATACCAGTCAACCTATAACTTCACTGTTTTAACAGAGAATAAAGGGAGATATCATTATAGATTTTAGCATGTGTTCATTTCGAGCATTACTGCACGAAATAATGAAGTGTTGTTTGTATTTTTATTTGAGTGTTCTATATGAGAAGCAAGCGCTTCGCAATAAAACTCTAGTAATTTTGAAGGCCTGCTTAAATCGTTTGGCTACTGAACTTTCAATCAACCAAAATGCATATTGTTTACTCTATTTAATGTTATTTCAATTATCCATTTACATCTCGGAGTTGAAGTTTGTACTTACACCTGTTCCCAAATATATTTAATGCAACTTATCGAAGACTTACAAGCGAAAACCGACAAACTGGTCGAAGAAGCAGCCAGAGAAGACAGGACTCCAGGTGAACATAGACAAGACGGAGGTTATGAAAATAACCAACCAACAACAACAGCAACATCCAGCGCCAATCACCATCAACGGGAGGGATTTGAAGGAGGTTACTTCATTCACTTATCTAGGGAGGGAGCATTGTCTCAACTACAGGAGGAACGGACGAGGATGTCAAATCGAGAATCGGAAAGGCAAGAAACACATTCATCAACCTGAAACCAATCTGGTAATCTTCGTCACTCAGCATCAACAACAAAATTCGGATTTTCAATACAAACGTCAAGTCAGTCAGTTCTTCTATACGGATGGATCAGAAACTTGGCGGCGGGTCACAAAGAATATTTCCAACAGCCTGTTGCAGACCTTTATCAGCAGCTGTCTTAGTTCTATACTGAAAATTAGATGGCCGGAAAGAATCACCAACAAGAAACTATGGGAACAAACAAAACAAGAACCAATCGCTCAAAAAATATGCAGGAGAAAGTGGAGATGGATTGGACACTCGCTGAGGAGGCCGCTATGTGACATCGCGCGTCAGTCTGGCCATAGCTCGAGTGGACTTCGAAAGGGAAGCGACGAGTTGGTCGTCAGTGCAAGGGTGACATGGAGGAGATCGTGTGAAGAGGAGCTGAAACAGTATGGATTAACATGGATGCAGGTGAAAAGTACAGGAGAAGACAGAAGCAAATGGAGACGTGCAGTTGAAGCCCTATGTTCCACTAGGAAGTCAAGGCAACAATAATGATGATACAATCGCTATGGAGTTCTCGAAGAAAACGAAAGGAAGGTATAGTAGGTAGTTAGTGTGTTTTCGATAGTACAGTATTGCCTCAGACATTATAGTATCAATGAATGGTAAAGCATTTATTGTAATTATTGTCTGGAATAAAGCTATTATTATCATTATAATCACCTTTTTTCTGAATAAATCCATGTCTGTTGGACAACAACAAACGTCTGCCTACTTCGAAAACTGCAAGTAACTTAAGTGTTAAGTGACACTGTATTAGTGAGTTGTTATCTTTCCCTTCAGTTGGCTCAATGAACTTAGTGTTACCATAGAGAATTTTTTAAAATTCTTTCTAATTATTCTGATTTGTTTAACACTATTTTACTCTGGATGATCAATGCTCAAGCATGTGATATTGGTCAGCTTGTTTTTTTTGTTTTGACGATGTGTTGCTTTTTCAGAAGTCCATGATATGCCTCCTTTGAATTTTTAAATTTCAGGAAGTAGTTCAGAACAGTGGGAGACTTTCGTTTGATTGACGATGATCTCAAATTCTACTTCTGTAATAAAGACAGGCATTGTTTGAAGTTTGATGATAGAACTTGGTGTCAAATGAATAAAAAGCCTGAAGGTGTCTCATCAAAAGCGTTACACTGGGGAAGAGAGAAACAAAGTTCACTTGGTACAGGAGACGTTTTACAGGGAATTTAACAAGTCCTAATGATAATCATCTCTGAATAGTATTCATCATTTAATGTTCTTACATTACATAAGGCAAATTAACAAAGTTTCATATGTTTTCTTACCAAGTGATTTTAACATCTGACATTTACAAACATTTCTATGACCTTCAGGAAAGGTATTTTACTGTACAACTTTTAAATGCACTTATGAAAGTGAAAATTATTTTGCTGACCTATGTATTTATGTCGAAATTGGAAAAAGAAATAGAAGGTATGCTAACAAAATGTATGCTGACAAATAATCGAGTGAACTCACACTTCGAAATGAATAACAAACTATGTTTCTTGGATATTTCAGTGACTAGGTGGAACGATGGAACAATTAAGCAACCTATATTTCACAATCCGATATGGAGTGGACAACATCTTCCTTTCAGCGGTCTTCTTCCTATTCAACATAAATGTTCTCTAGTGAAATGCCTTTTTTCAAAGGTCAGTAAACTTTTCACAAGAGACACAATTATTTTATTGGCTGATTGATATCGAGAAGACTTCATTGCATGTCACAGTAAAGAGGAACTGCACTGTCAAAAGATAGCTTTCGTACCCTAGAAAGCTAGCTATCTTTACTAAACTGCCATTAAAGAGGGATCAAATTATGCAATTGGCGACTGAAGGGCTTCAGTCAGCTAACAAGCGCACATTTCACACTGCATACCTTTCCCTTGCATCTCGAAAATTTTCAATTCCTGTACCTACGATTAAAGCTGGAAACTCTGTCGATTGTACTTCAAACTGTATCTACAAGTTAACCCGTGGTTTTGGTGGCACATATATATGTTGTCGGAAAGTACATATTCTAAAGTTGTTATTAGGTTAGAGAAAATCCAAATATACTTAGTCTGAATAGAATTCCCGCGTCAGCTATTGCGAAGTACGTGTTTAACGTCTGTTCACAAAGTCATCATTATTGAATACTTCTATATCATTTCACATAATTCTACTTCAAGATTATTAAAGGTGATGGAATAATCACGTGCCACTCAAACCATGTATAAGGAAAACAATATGCCTCAACCTTTGCCAACCATAGACTACTTGATCTACTACTGTTGTTTGATATGATTGAGTAAAAGTTCATATATTTCTTTTTATTGTGAACCATGCTCGTTGTAAATCGATTGTAGAGAAACTGCAAAGTAATATCATCTAGTGATATTTGTCCTGTTAATGCCTTTGTCAAGGAACTTAGCACTAAGTTCCTATTGTAACGAAGACGCTTTGAACCGATATTCACTTTGACTTGTCTCGACTTCAACTCCAAAACACCAGTGGTTGTAAGAAGAAAGTTATATTGTTTAGCAATTAAAGTAAAGACAATTACAAGTCTACAAACAAATGTTTACTACAAATGAAATTATAAAGTACTTTTATTCGTATTCTTCTGCCGTCTTCAAACTTGCACGCGATCGGACCATTCGCGCCTTCGAGTGGCTGCCAGTTCCAATAAACAAACGTTCAATGTTCACGTCCACTGATAGCCCTACTTAAATTTATTAAAGGAGCTAACTGTTTCAACTATATCTTACTAACATATATCCATAGTGCCTCAAAACCCTTATTCTAGATTTTCCTTATAAGTACATAAATAATGATGAGGTTGTCCAGACTGGCATGGTAGTGTTCATGAATGCAGGCGAAATGGAAACTGATGCAACAGCAGTATTAAAACCATCGGTCTTCTTATTATCATTCTGACATCCAACCAAACTTTACTCACTTGTACTTACGTAACCTATATGACGCTTGTACGCTTTCGGAACCACTATACGAGTATGTGTATATTTAATCAAATAAATAGATAAATATAAACGCGTTGACACTGTTTTGTTTTCAAAAAATTATACACATTTTTAAAGTGAAATATGAGGGAGGGTTTTGACACTGAAACTAGGTCGAATTCTCTTCTCATTTTTTTCTCTGGAATGAATTACTTCAGCAAACTGAAAAACAGAAACAATAGATATTTGAATGTTTCTAATGATTAGAAGGCGAAAACAATATATATAAATATATCAAAGAATTACTCTTTAAGTTGTTAGCATTTTCATGCGGCTGAAATTGGTCATCATACTTCAAAATTTTCGTTGTGGAAATGATACTGTCAATGGCTCCCAAACCATTTTGATCTAAAATATCATGATAAAACAAGTGATTCAGCGAAGAGACTCTTTTCAACAACGAATTTATTATCAAGTTGTATGATCGTATACATACGAAATGCTCATCCTGCATTCCACTGCTAGTCACTATCCACCAACTGACTTCTAATTACATGCCTAGACATCGTCGAAGCATCTGCACAAGAAGCCGACATGTCAACCTAAGACCGAGCACTTCGGTCCAATCAATCGACAGGAAGTTCTAAAACTGAATTAAATGATTGTATGGTTTTCTTAAGAAATTATATCCGGTGAGGGAATTAGGTCAAAGGTGTGAATACATGAAATGATAATAATGATATGAAATGCAATTAAAATATTTGTGATTATAATCATAGTTCACTGTGAGGTGGCAAACAGTTAATGTCATATATAGAACAATTCAAAGGACGCATAGAACTTGGAAGGGGTATGAAATTATACGATAAGTAGACAAACAGAATAAAATTTAAAACGTTATGTAATATTGTGTGAAATTTTGTAACATAGAATTTAACGTTTCAAAAACAAAATTGATTTAGAATGACAAGTAGAACGAGTGAAATAATACTGGGAACAATTCAAACTGAGAATAGTTATAATAGTAACAACTAACGTATTAAAAGAAGAGTATACAAAGTGAATAAACAAAACGAAAAAAAATAGTAGATTAGGGTTTACCATACGTTAGCATAGAGGGTTTAAGACCAAGAAAGTTGGAGGGGTTGAACGAACTTTTTCTGTACGCAGAGATCTGGCTTCTCGGTTTCGATAGCCAAAGATGTCTTCAGCAATACAGATGAATCGGGTACGTAGTCATTTCGGTAAATTACTTTTCGCCATGTAGATGAGTTCAAAGGTGGAGGCTGTATAGATACGGTGATCAGTATCGATCAGACTTTCAATGCTCGCACTTCATTTAACTGTGACTATAATCACAAATATTTTAATTGCATTTCGTACAACTAGCATTATTATTTTATGCATTCACACCTATGATTCAATTCCCTCACCTGATATAATTTCTTTAAAATAACCATATTGTACAGCTTGACAATAAATTCGTTGTTGAAACGAGTCTCTTCGTTGAATCTCTTGTTTTGATTTTCAGTATCACGATAGACAGAATATGTGAATCTTTCTGCACACATTAGTCAGTAGTGTCAAGTATGCAGTGGAATTGTTCAGAATAAAGTGGATGCATCTGTTGGATTAATTCATAAGCATGTTAAAGTACCATAACCTTCAGACGTTGCATTCAGAGAAATTTATAAAAATTAAATAAAAAACGATATAGTGAATTCATATCTTAACAGATCAGGCAGTGTATTGCCCAAGTCTCTAATTAATGATACGTAAATTTTTAAGATAATAAATATGATAGATACATGCGGTCATTCATGACAGTAGATTACCGTTTAATCTATTTTATTTTGGTTTGATGACATAAGTGAAAGGTAATCTCACTATCGAGTATGAGTAAAAGTACTTTATAGTTTGACAAAGGTCATGAACCATATCAAAACTCAACCTTGAACTCACCCACTAATTAAGCATTGTGAAAAAGAAGTTTGAAAATTAGGATGAATTAGATATATAGAATAACAAAAACTACACTGAAACTAGAGTGGTAATTCCATCTCCTAAGTCAAAAACAATAGTTTTTACCAGAGATAATCTCTACAAACGCATAAGTAGTGATCCTAAGGAGATTAACTATTGATCTTTTCAATTTGACATTGTCATGAATGTGTAATAAATGCAATACATTATAGTATTGTCCACAGGGAATTCAGACTGAAGGATGGAAAGTTGCCTAAAAGCAAAATTCTTTGAAAACTTTAAATCACCATGATTCGGTGTAAGGTTCATCCAATATCCTTTGGTGTATTTTGTCGTGTAATTTATCTTCTGCTGTATTATTTTTAGGAGGCTATCTTTATATTTTGAAAAAAGTCACTGCCAACCATAAAAGGCACACATTTTTTTAATCCTTTACATTCTCAGTGGAACGTACGGCTTCAAGTTAGAGGCTTGGAGTTTCTGTAGGAGTGGTGATTATTTTTACGGGATGGAGCTGCTAGCCATGTGTGCCCAACCTTCCCTCTTTACCAGTCTTATTACTGGCTTAGCAAGATCCAGGAGTGAGTCAGCTGGAGACTGAAAGGCAGAAAAATGCGTGGTCAGCAAGCATTTTACCGCTGTACCACCGACTCACGACCACACATACATTCCTTTTAAAAGTTGGACTTAACCTTCAGAAGTTATCTATGCAGTAACCCATGCCACAAGATGGTAGCTTGCTGTAGTTATTGCAGTAGATATCTGACATTTTACGGTGAGAGGTATAGTGGTGATAAATTCACCGAAAGTTTAAATTTCGGCAACATCTCTGAGACTTCTGCTCTTGAATGTAGTTCAGAGCTAAGTTAATTCAATCGTTTATGGAAGCAAGACTATAGGTTAAGGCTGATCTATGAAGTAGGGCAAATGTGTGATATTCTAACAACTCATCTGAAATATTTTCAGATATATCTCAATCAGGCGGCTGAAACAAGACAGACCGAAGGTGAGATGACTTGCTGAAAACAAAGAAACTGTGATCAGCTGAGTATTTTAAAGACCGGCTGATTTATTAACATTGAACTTTGAACAAACTGTATCACTTTAAGTTGTGATATTATGGATGGGCACAAAGCTAAAAGAAGAATTATTTTGGAAATCATATGAATGAATGTGTACAGAAGAGACGAATTTCGTTCAGGTTTCTGAGATTATAAGCCTACATGTCTGGAATGGTCTAAAATGACTGATAATTAGCATCTGGAAGAGTTACGCAAATAGTCCTAATCTTATGTCGCCCAAACTAACAAGTTAGTAATTTGTAGGTTGATTTATTTGTAAACATGAACTTCAAAGTATTCACTATTGGCGAAAAGGTTAGTACAAATATGCTATCGGTCATGCATTTTTAAGACTATGGAACTGTTTGTAAGCTACTTCGGGATTTATCCATTTATCACAGGAAACATTC
This sequence comes from Trichobilharzia szidati, assembly GCA_944472155.2. Taxonomy (NCBI): domain Eukaryota; kingdom Metazoa; phylum Platyhelminthes; class Trematoda; order Strigeidida; family Schistosomatidae; genus Trichobilharzia; species Trichobilharzia szidati. Next base: position 13,762,899 of record OX235275.1, read on the forward strand.
TTCCTGCATCCAACTTCTGGTAGATAGGAAGTTAACCTTCAAGTCACTTCTAAATCACATTAAACAATTTGTTCATTTGGATATTTTGACTGGTATTTTACTTCTCTGTCTATAGTTTCAGTCTTAAAAAAAGCATTGATGTCACCTTATATCGAATGTACAGGAATCCTGCATTTTATAGCTGAATTTATTCCACTATGCTCGTTTTACCTCACCGTGTAATTTACAACTGCACTCAATCTACGGCTTTCCTCTTACGTTTATTCATTCCTCTCATTTCGGATGGAATAATGAACTTCAGTCTTTGAATTTTCTGTGGTGATATCATTGCTTCTAGGGATGGAATTGATAGCCTTAAGGACGAATCCCCTCTTTTACCCAACTTTTTACTGGCTAGTAACTTAACCGAGGCTTAGGTGTGAGTGTGGCTAGGAATGGAACTCGGCAATCGTATGTGGTTGTCAAAGATCCCACTGCTGAAGCACTGGAGTCCTATTCTATTAGGAACTTGAATTTAGTGTGTCAAAAGCCGCCATAGATTTATTCATTCCACTAGTGCATAGGAAAACTTCCTAATTATTCATCCCTGTCTAAAACTTACCTCAACAAGCTAATTTTAAAAAGATGAAAACGTGAATGAAGTTTACAAGTAAGAAAATACCAATGAATTACTGACATTTTATAGTAAACAATGAAAAAGTGTTGATAACGCTTTGCACTTACGATAAAACACTAATTTAAACAAAGAAAAACAATAAGAGCCGCGTTGTAAAACCTCAGCAAATTAACTAAAAGATGCATGGGTTTGCTATCATTCATCTTAGATTTTGTGCTTTTAGTCAACATCGAATTTAACATGTTCGCGATTCTGTTCTAATTTTTCAGCCCAATCTTCTGTGATCATTTTATCTTAAGTTCCTAAAATAACCTCCTACGTATTAACAGTTCACCAAAATTACTAACGTAAATTTCGGTGGAATGAAATGATTCAACTTTCTAAACTGAGTCAAACTGAGTGCACCAGAAAAACAGCCTTGTGCTTTTAAAATCACTTTAGTATGGAAAACAGGCACTAGTGTTTGGCTTAATTGATTAGTCAAGCAGTAGAATATAAATCAATCTATTTTGCTTGCCTTCTTGACTGTCATTGATGATATGAAGTAGATTACATATTGCCATCTCAAACTGTGCAATTCACAAAAGACTCATGTGGCATGAAATAATCTATCTGGGTATTAACTTTGTCGGGAGAAATTATCCTTTTAAAAGTAAACCAAAAATTACACAGCAGCAGTAAGCTTCAATTTAATTTATAACGTAGGTTCCATTACTGTATTAAAACAGTTTCATGCACTAGGTTTTGAAAATGCCTATAATATTAATATACTTTTTCTATCAATTTCAGCATTCATAAGCATCATATTGTTGGTTTTCAGACACTCAACTGATAACTTAATCATAAAGAATTTTCAAAAAAAAGTAATAAGAAGAAGACACTTACCCGGAATCACTTGTCTTCCTTAAATTGTCAATCAGGAAATAGAATATTAAGTAGTATTAATTGCATATAAACAGAGGCGCTGTCAGTTCATCAATACAACCCGAACTCTGTATACAGAAAACGTTTGTCTAGTCTCTTATTCTACCTTGGTCTTAACCTCTTCACTAGTCGTGTCCTATAAAACTTTTTATTTTATTTTCGATTTTACATTTAGTTTCCTTTTACTTTAATAATTAACTCACTAATATCACTCTCATATGTTTCTTTTGTACATTTTCAAACTCTCTTCACACTTGTCAAGTTGATACTCAACTACCTTTATTCTCCCTCAATAGCAATTTTAGTCTTATCAAATTTCTAACTTTGTGCCGATGAGTACTAGATAATTTACAAATTTTATTTTTTACTTCTAAAGCCACTTCTGGGTAATTATATCAATTATATCACCCCTCCCCCCTAATATTCAGTAATAGACTACTATACATTTTCGGTTAATATAAATAGGACTGTGCAGCCTGTGAAGATGATTTCGTCGATAAGGAAAATTTTCTTCGCTGAATTTGTCTTTTATTTTCTTCATGATTTATTGTGTATTTTCGGTGATTATTATACAGTATAACTCGTACTTATTAAAACATATTAGTAGTCTTCAAAATTAAGAAAAATTATCTTCACTAGAACGAAAAGGACTTCTTCGAATAGTCTGGGATAGCCAAGAATCCTGAATCAAAAGTGTTTTTACAAACAAGCAGGATAGTTTTATATGGCTACAGACAAAACCCTAGATTTTAATTCATGCATCTTTGTGATATACACCTTTACCGAATCTGAGGATTTGAACAAATACGTACATACATTGTGTATATATATGTACATATATCAGAATGAAAGTGCGTTGGAGAGATAAGTAACATAAAATTTAAAACGGGTATTCTAGACTTACTTTTCTTTACCGCTGCCGGTCAGAGTCTCGAGTACTAAAACGTAAATGCATTACAATTTAGTTGAAATGTAGTTCATCCCTTATAATAGCATAAATTCACCATTATTTTGTTTCAAACAAATGCTATCACAGTAGATAGTTTGTCATGGATTAAAAGACATTCGGTGATAAACTAGTTGGTTTTTCTCAGTTTAATAAAACTAATTTTGGCGTCATATTTAAAAAAAATTCCTACCTAATTAAACAAGAATCTAATTAGCAACATGATAATTCGGACTGCACAATTATTAGTAAAAAAAGAAATTATACGTCCAGCAGAATCCATACGAAGATCCAGTTGTTGGCTGAATAGTTCAACGCTTACACACTTTAACATTTGGAAGAATTGAAAGTCTTATAATGCAATCAACGGTGTAAATAAAATACGCATCCCGGTTTATAGGAATTGTCGGGTTTCAAAGTCGGAACTTAATAAATATGAAACCAGTAGTATTCAGAAGAAGTGAAGCTGATAAAAATGACTGGAGTCAGGTTTGAGCAGATTTCATTCATGAGACACAAAATGTAGTAATTTATACACAAACACAAAATATAATCCCCTGATAATGCATCATATCCTCACAGGCTTTCAAAGCCAACTATAAACTCCTCTCAGAAGGTTTTATGGTTATTTCTCAAAAGGCTAAATATGGTGTTTCGGTAGACTGTTGACAAAAACTAACTTGTAAAAAAGAGGAGCAAACAACCTTTTTGCTTATTCTACGGCAATGTTGATATACAAAAAACACGTTGTCTTTTTTTAAATTTGAGTGAAACCAGTAAGACTCTATTTCACCATTTCGCACAATAAACGTGGCATGGTTTAACTGCGAAGGAGGAGGTGTTATCAAGAGAGACAACGAAATCTTTTAGATTGAGGCATTCACTTCAAGGAGCATATCTCTTCCGATATTATCCACTTGAAATGCAAACCTCATTCACATTTAGAGTTATCCATATGTTAATGTGGTGATAATAAGGAGACATAAATAACAATTCAGTGTAGTAGAAGCTCATTTATATCACTTTATGGGTTTTTATATTATTTCAGATAAGAGATAAATAATATTTTTGTACAACTATATTGTGAAACAAATCCCATTATGGGTAAGTTTTTATTTTGATAGAGTCTCACAGTGTTATACAGTAATATTTACTGTGTTATACAGTAAATATTACTGTATAACACTGTGAGACTCTATCAAAATAAAAATTTACCCATAATGGAATTACATTCTACCACAGTGCCCAAGTTTTATTCTTATATCAAACAAATCCCAATAAATTAGGCTTACACCTTAGTAGTTTCTCCAATAATTCCGCTTGGTAAACAATTAAAATTGAAATTAAGGCTAAATTAGCAATCACAGGTAAACACAAATGTCTTGTAAAAATCTGAATTATTCATAAATCTCATCTAATGGTGGGCTGCTTAAATAATTGGGATACCACGACTGCTTACCTCCATAATGCTTAATTTCATATGGATTTATCGTTGTTTTATTCAACCAATTATATTAAATGACCTATACATGAACTTTCACGTTGATTTAACTTGCATCAAAGTAAGCGCTGTACACTTCTTCAACCCGATGAAGATTTACTTCAGAATATTAATTTACTTCTAATTTGTGTATGGAGGAAAAGCGTATTTTGGAAGTAAATAATCTGAAAACTTTTGTACCACACGTTGCATATCGTCTGAAATAAAGCTTTACTATTATTAGTATCATATAACTAAATGTCGGCAATTACATTTTCAATAAATATTTGTCAGGTGGAGAGGATTTTTGCTAATGTATTTTTATCTCAAATCAGATGACATAACACATGGTAATCGTCCCTTCAATACTTTAAACTTCCGAATTTTGCAACGATTTCATGAAGTAAATGCCACAGGTGCATTTAAAAAGCACGGTCTGAAAAATACAGAAGAGGCTGTATTCATTAAAAATACGTGAATATTTGTTGATTTCATTGTTACCACTCTTAATAGAACTCAAATGAAAGGGTTTCAAAACAAAATAAGTAGGCTTAAAACTCTAAGCTTTCTGTGGAATAAACATACAACCATTTATAAAAATATCGTAGCTTACGCAAACCTGAAAAGAGTCAGTGTGAAGGTTACTGAGCCTAAGTAGTATGAACATACTGATATCAGCTGACAGAGCTTAATTGTGATGAGGTATCAGTTCATTATGGTGCATGTTGTCACTTATAAGGATATACTGTGACATGTTTTAAGTAGTAACTCACACTGTGAGGAATTTGAAGTAAAACAGTGTATTTGTATCCATATAAGTAAGTAGGATTTTGTTTTTTCGCCGATTTAATATTCTGTTGAGGATGAATCATTGAAATGCTAGCTGATGTATATCTAGAGCCTACATCCAAAAGATTAATCGGAAAGTGTTTGGACTTTATAACGAAACAACAGTCTTCAATAATATCACTTGACTGTGATATTTTATTACACAATCACATAATTTGGAATTTAATACTAAACTACTGGCTGAATGTAGACATGTATGATTCGTCACTTAAAGCTACTCAGCTTCCTTACTAATGAGATAGTCGGTCAGTGCTGTTCAGGAGTTCCAAACTAGATTTGAACAAAATTACATTGTTTCATAGTTCTCAAAAGTGATTTTAGCTTTGTGAAGAAATCTACCTAGACGACAAAGTTCAGACAATGCAGAGTACATATTAATCACCAGGAGTATTTCGTCCGATAACATCACTGAATCCCCGAACATCTGAATAGTAAGATTAAGTATTCTGTATGTGTATGTGATGAGTCTGTACACATATATAAAATTGAAAAGATCTGTATTTCAGGGGGAGGATTCTGGTGTACATGTGTTCTCTACGAACATAAATTTAGATTTACACCTAACGCTGTAAACGGTTTGAAATGTCTTGTGGAACTTACTGGACCCAGACGTATCCCCTGAATTAATTCATAATTTTTATCAAAACAAATTTAAGACAATTGAATATGTACACTTCTAATGTCCACAAGCATTCACAGAAACTGAATCATGATTCATGATTGAAGAAATTTATTATGACAGTTTTGATAAATGTCTTGGAATAAAAACAGTATTTATTTTACATGAAGTTGAACTCGATTTACGCATAGACCAAATTGATCTACGACAAGAGTTCGCTTTCCGCACTTGAAGCAAGTCATTGACATGTTTGGGACCTTATTATACGACAAAAATATAAAGCTACGGATAGTCTGACCATTAGTCGAAAGTGTGTCTCTATCTGTCTAATTTACTGTGAATAGCATTAAAAGGTAGTGACATAGCTGAATAGCTAGTGTGATGATAAACTGAGGATAAATGAGGCATTCCTTCACTTTACAGCTGGGAATTACGTGTGATGACTAAAAGTAAATGATGACCTGGTACCAGCTAGGTCATTTACCTCATCTGGTTGAACGCTGAAATGTTCTTTCAGAGATCATTAGTTCGAATCTCTCAGCAATCTAGGTTTTAAATTCGCCTTCATTCATCACCCGGTATATATAACAATTCTAACTTGTGAAAAATTGGAACTATAAAATACTAATAGGTATATATATCACTTATAGGAAGAAAATTAGTGTCCATTATAATTTTCGTTTACTCACCTGATGAAGATTTTTCATTTCCTAAGCATACCGACAGGCACACTGTGCCTGTGAATAACAAACACTGTATGCAGTAAATTACCTATCAATAATATATATCACAATGACAACTAAAACTCATATATTTTCAAGCACTGGTTTTGTTGGGATTTTGTTTGATTGATTGGAAGATTTCATTATGAGCTGACATCATTTAGAGAACCACTGAAAAACCAGCTGGGAGTAGTGAACAGCTGTTTTGTCCAGTAGGCTACAGTAGGTCGAAGGTAAGGCAGTGACTCATCGAAGAATACATTGCGAAGTGATCGAGCTTTGTCATGAACCATCAGAAGTTCGAACTCGTGGGCTGCCAACTGGATCAGGTCCCAGTGGCTTAATGCTCTGCTTGTCACCAGGTCCTAGGTTCGAACCCTGGAGGTAGGTGGGTGCACACTGCTTAAGAAGAGTCCCAAGCTATGCTTGGAAAACAGCTAACTGTCCAGTACTCCCAACCGGTTCTCTAATGGTTCTCTAGTATATGTCAGCTCATGATGAAATCCTCCAGCCAATCATAAAAATCATATAATGAAGAAATGTGTGACACAAAGAAGATTTGATTACGGTGAACACTTAAGATGTCTAAGATTGTACGCCTACTATTAACAATAACAATGTCAAATATTTACTGGACCCTTCATTCACATTCAGTACGACATCTTTAAAATAATATTTACTCCTTGTATAGGATTTTCAAGTTAAACAGCAACTGACAGTAGGTCATCTGACACGGTTTTTTCTTTACTAGCCAAGCATCAATTTCCAAAGATGTTTCTTTTTTTCCACTTACTTTAAAAGTGAATTAGCAAAACAGTTTGAAAATGCGCTTGAGTACACATTATGAGTTAAGGACGTAACTGAACAATTAAAACAATGTATGCGAGGGCAAACAGGGTGAAAACCTTAGTAGACCAGCGGATTAAGAGGCCAATTGATTAGGTACTCACCACAATAAAATCTACTTATCTGATGAATCTTTGTAAATCAGTTAGACGTCAACTGAATATTATCTGGATATAATACCGAAATAGTTCCTTAAGAAATTTTCCCAACTCCCCATCAGTAGTGACACGAAAGATTAGCTTAAGTGACGAGTCCATATTATTGATAATATATATTGTTATTTATTATTAAACCGGGAATTTAATGGATATTCATTCATGAAGAGTTGTCACATGTTTTTAGCTTAGTTTAAATAATATAATAACGATATACACAATGTTTTATTTCGGCTAGTTGATTATAGCCCACTTCTCAACTTATCTTGAAACAGTATCTCATTGGCTATATTACAGGTGTCTGATTTCACAATGTTAGTAAGTAAATTGCATTGACGCATCCATATATGGTCTTTAACGACATGTGTAACCCTAGAGACATTAAGGATATTCCCGTAAATGCTCGACCCATTTAGTATGTGTCCAGTATTCTCATATTGGAAGAAGATAAAAAAAATCTTGATCTGCAGCAAATCATTTACAACAACTAGTGACTGAATTCTATAGCCTGGCATTCTACGAACTGAGTTAAGAGGCCTACATGTTATCGAAATCATCATGCCATTGAACATAAGTGGCTTAAAACGGTGCAGCTCAAATTCTAATACCTGCCTCCAAAGCCATAGATATTTATAAAACACGATGTCTGAATTCAAGCCATGCGAATAATATTTAAAATAAAATTACTACAGTAGAAGCTGTATCAGGTGTTACACTGAAAATTCATACAGGAATTCAAAATATTATTTTCCGATAACATTTAGGGTTTTGCAAACTATCACATTAAATTCATTCGGTATTCTAATACTGGTCTAATTAGAAATAAGAGTCAATCGGTGGATAGTGACTGGCAGTGGAATCCAGGATGCGCATTTCGTCCTATTTGGGAGTCGTCATTTGGATGTGTCTGCATTCCGCAGTGGGTGATGATGTTCCCATGGAGGCTCGAAACCAATGCCCATAGTTTCAAACGCTGAAGCGTTACCCACTAGACCACTTCGGCCACGAGAGCCACATGTTGTGCGACGGGTCATATTAATTATTTAATTCAATTTTAGATTTTCCCGTAGATTGATTGGACCGAAGCGTTCGATCTCTTACATGCCCAGACATCGTCGAAGCATCTGCACAAGAGACCGAAATGTCAACCTGAGACTGAGCACTTCAGTTCAATCAATCGATGGGAAAATCTAAAATTGAATTAAATAATTAGAAATAATTAAAAATCCCAATTGTATGTTAGTGACTAAACATTAGAATCTTCGCCAACTACACGTGTGGTTCAGGGTTTGATAGCTAGTTAAAAAAAACACCACACCTACTGAAAATTGAAAAATGAAGCTTTGAGCACAATGCGCCACTTAGTAAACAATGTAACAAATAATGAAAAAAAGAAAAAAAAATAGATTATCTTCAATGAGTTCAAATCATCTCAGGGAATTAGGATATGTTCACTTACCCAATATGAACAGAAGATACAGAGCTTTCATATGTAGACTTTAAAATGATAAACATTGAATTCCCTAATGAAGTGTTTATATACATATACATCTGCTTAGATCCAGAGTTAAAATGTGGCGGTATCTGAAGTAAGTAAGAAACAATTTATCAGTGTCCATCATTTTCAGATTTCATGTCCAAACTTGCAGTTAGACAGGATAAACAATCTTGAAATATTCTACCTACAATGAGCATGTTAATGACAGCGCAAATTACTTTATAAGTTAACATTAGACATAACAAATATACAATAAACATGGAAGTAAGCTGTCAACTTCCTGGGCGTCAAATTTATTGTATGCCAGTGATATAGTAAGGTTATATGAGCAATAATTGACGTAATGTAGCATAAATGCATATAAATAATATTCCCTTTGTCTTGCTACACTCAGTTTTAACTCTCTCTTTTTGATTGATTGGAGGACTTCATCATGAGCTGACATCTGTTAGAGAACCAGTGAAAAACCAAGCTACTGGGAGTACTGGACAGCAACTTTTCCGTCAGCCTAGTTTGGGACACTGTTTCAGTAGTACGTGCCCGCTCACCTCGAGAATTCGAACTCAGGACCTTCTGGTTACAAAGTAAGCGAGCTCGTGAACCATTAGGTCACTCATTGGGACCCGATCCAATGGCCAGCCCATGTCCACTTTGCAATGTCTTCTTCGATGAGTAACTGCCTCACCTTTGACCTGCGAATCCCTACTGATCAAAGCTTCCCACTAGAACCTCGGGTAACTGCCCACCTGAATAATGCCAGTCGCTATTGAGCATCAGAACAATTTTCAAGTATTGGTTTTGTAGGGAATTTTTTGTTTGATTGGTTTTGGTTCAAGCAAGGGCTGAAAGATATCAAATGTAGGTATAAAATAGACAGGTTAAATTGTGAACTGTAATAAAATACTAGACACATAATAAGCTTAGAGTAAACTACAAACGGTTTACACACAATAAAGTTAACAATAGAGTAAAGTGAACTAGGTAAAAAGGTGAATAAGAAGGCATAATTGGACATGAAAATATGGATGATTATGTCTATGCTGACTTTAAAGTAGGCAAGGGCAAACAAAATGGATGAATGGGCTTCGTTTGCACACATAGGTCAGGTTTCTTCTTATTAATCTTTACAGCTTCCGCGATAGCTGAGAGACGTAATGATGTGCCTTAAGGCAGATTGTTTGGTACTGCATATACAACCGTAAATGACTCATCTATTTTGATGTGCTGTTCACTATCTCATAGAATAGACAATATGGCTCAATTTATTGATTTGGTTGCACTTTTGCCATGCCGAACAAGAACCAGTGAGTTAAGATAAATCCGAGTGACTTCCGAACTCGAATCGAATAACAAACTCGGTTTCCTCGATATTACAATGACCAGGAGAGATGATGGAACGATTCAGCGATCTATTTTTCGTAAACAGACATGGGGTGGACAATATCTTCATTTTACCAGTTTTGTTCCTACCCAGTATAAACGTTCTCTAGTGAAATGTTTGTTCTCAAGGGCCTGTAAAATATGCACGAGTGACACATTGATGGATGAGTTTCGACATATACATTCAGTTTTATTAGGTAATGGTTATCCGGGGAACTTCATCACTTGCCACAGTAAAGAAAGACCACATCTCGAAAAGACAGCTACTGTACCAAAGAAAGCTATCATTATTAACCTACCATTCAAAAGCGACCAGATTATGCAGTTGACAGCTAGCTCAAAGACTTCGGTCAGCCATCAAACGTATATTTTACGCCGCATCTCTTTTTCTCACTTGCCGAACATTTTCGATCCCTGTACCTACGATTAAAGGACGAAAATCTGTGGACTCTACTTCAAACTGTATCTACAAGTTCACCTGCAGCTGCGGTGACACCTATATAGGTAGAACCAACAGAATGTTCCAATGTCGTCGGAAAGAACATGTTCCAAAATGGCTACTAAATCATATAGAAAACCCCAACGCGATTAATCTGAATGGAAATCCAGAATCATTCACTGCAAAACGCATTAATATCAGGTCACAAAATCAATATTAATGACTGTTTCACAATTATTTCATCACATAACTCTAATTCAAGGTTGGTTATTGAAGGTGATGGAAGCACTTTGGATTAATCACATACAGCCTAAACTGTGTGTACAAAAAGCAATAGACTTCAATCTTCGCCTACCATGGACTACATGACCTATCTAAATATGATTGGTCATTAGTATGTACTTTTGTGTTTTTTATTTAACTGAGTAATTGTCATGAACTTTATTTTATCGCTGTTAACCATGTTAGTTGTGAAGCAGTTGTAAAGAAACTATGAAATGATATCATCTCGTGAAATTTGTTTTCTTAATGCCTTATTCAAATCCCTCTGAGTTCGATCTATATAACTAGTTCCACATGAGCAGTTGTACTTGTATACACACACTGATGAATTTATCTTTGGTGTCAGTAACAGTCTGGTTAAGAAACTGATGTGTAGTCCTGCAACAGTGAAGGCTGTTTCAACTGACCTGATCAACTTGTGGCTTAATATGTCATTGCATATATCAGATTTGAACTGTACTCTCAAATGACGCCTTTTCTTATTCACTGTATCATGCTTAATTTTATCTGTTCTTTTAGACATATACTCCTTTTTGAAAATCTTACTCAAAAACATTTTACATAACTTGTACTGAACACATTTCCGTGGTGTTCTCAAAGCATCTGTAGGTTGTTCAAACATTTAAATTCATCCTGTATGAAGAACAGCGTGTGCTGAAGCATGGAACGTAGGCGAACTTCGGTGAAAAGTATTGATAAGTTACGCCATTACAAAGCAGTTTGTCCCTAGGTTACGGGATATTTCTCCAGCTAAGGTACTTAAAATATTGTAAAGGAACTTGAAGCTCCAGTTCAGTATAATTTATCTCCTGCTATCTGGAGAAAACCTTCAGGTAAATGCAGCTTCATAACTTGTTGGGAATATTTCATTTTATCACGTTTGGTTGTTTTCGTATTAAAGAGCTTGTAAAAGTTTTTAATTAAAGTGTTCTTCTGAAAACTATGGGACATCAATTAAAGAACGCATGTTTAGAAACACTTTCAAGGACCTGTGATTGCTGAAGCTTAAGAAGAATCCTTGAATGATTCACTGTATATTTATATCTACCTTGAATTGTCCAAAAATATTATTTCTCAAAACAATCTGGAGTAGGCAAATGTCGGTCACCGTACATCGTTACCTTTACTTGCCTAACTTGTCTTACAAGACAAAGAGAAGCATTAGCCCATAAAATACAATTGACTGTATGTTCTTTGATTGGACACTAGTAACTAGTGTGATGTTACTAGTTACTAGTGTCCAATCAAAGTATCCACTACAGTCCTACTGGAGGTCAGTAGCGAGCCTGAATAGCTCAGTGGTAACGTGTCTGACTGCAGGCAGCATTGGGTGACGCGGGTTCAAATCCTGGAAGGGACATGAGTTCCTTCAATGTGGTTGCAGATACGCCTTGCTGACTGTTGAGTGCCAGCTAGCACGAAACCTAGTGGTAAGGCTTCCTGCTAATTGCCTCCAAACATCTAAAATTAGACTGCATGTTCACCAAAACAACTGAGGCTTCGAATAGGTTGTTGGCGAATTAAAATATTCTGGCAGGGAGGCGTCTTGTTTTTTAGAAATTTCATACATTCGGTTCACTTGATAAATTTCGATAGGGAAAGAAAGACCGGATTTTCAGTATAAAATGATATCATTCTATTCCACAGGTTCTCATCAGCTGCAAAGTACTTCAACATTTGAAGAGTAATGGAGACAGCATTATAAGAAGAACGCATCCACAATGCAAGTATTATAAACAATATTCTTGCCTCAGGATTTATAATACTGATTGATTGATATAGGATGTCGGATACTTCTCAAATTAGGTAGCAGTACTTGTTAGTCAGGTAAAAGTGGCTTAAAGATCAGGCGGTTATCTCACCCGATTGAGGCTAAGTTCATCAGCTGTGCATCTACTTTAAACTCAGCTTAGAAAGCTAAATCAGTTCAAACTATTTGAATTATTATCTATAATTATTTCTTCAAGCTCTACAGTTATGCATCCATAATAGCTCACTTGCAATTAGTCTTCACGACAGTATTCACCAAGGTCAAAATTCAAGGTATTTTTTAGAAAAAGGTTACCACTGGATTAGAGTTTAATAGATCGAGAGGTGATTTGGAAACTACTTTGCTGCTACGGGTGCCGTCAACAATTATACACCTCATCCGACAGTTGTACGACAATGCTGCATGCCAAGTAATCTACAAAGGGAAACTCACTGAATCCTTGGAAGTGAAAACGGGAGTAAGACAAGGATGCTTACAATCTCGAATGATTTTCCTAGTTGCATTAGACTGGATGATGCGGTAGACAGTTAGCGGTCAATGAGGAAACGGGTTTAAAATAAACCCAAAGAAAAACTTGGAGGGTCTGGACTTCGCCGATGATATATGTCTGATTTCCTACAAACTGGAAGATATGCAAGTGATGAAAAGCAACAAGTTGGCAGAAGACGCATCCAGAGAAGATAGGCCATCAGGTGAATATAGAGAAAACAGAGGTAGGTGATGAAGATTCCTGGCCAACAGCAACAGCAACATTAACAATAACAGACAAAAATCAGCATAAATGAGAGAAATCTGAAATAAACAACCTCCTTTACCTGGAAAGCATCGTTTCAACTACAGGCGGAACTGACGAGGATATCAGAGCAAGGATCGGAAAAGCAATGGAAGCTTTCATAACTCTGAAATCGGTGTGGAGATCAACAGTACTCAGCATGAAAAATAAGATCCGGATTTTCAACTCCAATGTGACGAAAGTGCTAATATGCGGTTTAAAGACTTTCATCAACAGACAAATTCGCTCATTACTCAAGATCAGATGGCCACAAAAGATCAGAATAGGTCTCTTTACCTGATTGTTTGATTTACTGAAGTGAAACAAATTGAACTGTCACACTTTTATGCAAAGTTCTATATTGAAAAGTTATTTAAGTTCACTTCAGCAGTAGCAGAAGTTTGGAAAATGCTTTGTAATCCATGGTGCGGAAAAATAAATACATATTCATAAGAATCCTTTTTATTTCCCGAATGACCACTTTCTTTTTTGTTGAAGACAATAAGGTAACTTAATAATTCCCATTTTAGCATTAAGAACACAATATTCAGCGAAGAGACTCTTTTCAACGAATTATTATCAAGCTGTACAATCGTGTAAATATGAGTTTTAAGAAATTACATCCGGTGAGGGAATTAGGTCAAAGGTGTGAATACATGAAATAATAATAGTATGAAATGAAATTAAAGTATTTGTGATTATAATAATAGTTTAATGTCAAGTGGCAAAATAATTAATGTCATATATGGAATAATACGTAAGGTGTATAGATTTTGGAAAGGGGTACATAATTATACGATTAGTAGACGAATATAAAATGTTACATAACATGGTGTGAAATTTGATAAGATAGAATTCAATATTATAAAAATTAAAAATATTAAAATTAATAATTTTGTGTTTAAAATGACAAGTGGGTCAAGTGGAAAAAGATTCAGAGTGAGAATAGTAATAATAATAATGATAATAATAATAATCGTAGTAATAAGGGAAAAGTACATAGAATAACTGAATAAATAAATAAATAAATGTCTATCCCTCTACGGCCAAGGCAGAAGTAGGTATTGTACATACTTCTTTTGTGCACAAAGGTCTGGCTTAAAGTCGTGAATTGCCAAGGCCTCAGCTGTCTTTAGAAGTCTGTAACGAAGAAAACGCGGAAAGTTAGCATGGATTCTGTATATTATCTTGAAATCATGGTCAGGGTTGACAGAGTGGCAGAAGTCGATCAGGTGTTCCAAAATAGAGCTTCGCACACACTTCCTTTCTCCCTTATAAAACCAAGCTGGAATATGTTCTCGTATCCGTGTGGAAAGCGTCCTCTGACTACGGCCAATGTACCTAGCTCCACAAGAGCAGGTGAACTGACAGATGCACATGGAGGCGGCCAGACGGGGTAGAGAACAACTTGCGGCTAGTGAACGTCATTTGTAATTTTACTGCAAAGAACGTCTTACTGGCTGATATAGAGAGACAATTTTTGAGCATATGTGAAGCTTGATCACCTTTGAATTCCAAGTTCATGAATAAGGTTTCCTCTGGAACTGAGTCGGTGACCAATTTAGACTGCTTGTCTTTCATGTTGCTGTCAATGAATCGGTTAGGGTAACCGTTTTCTGCCAGCGTAGCTTTTAAGAAGTCAAGTTCTGAGTCAACGGAATCAGAACTACAAATTTTCCTTATCCTAAAGCAGAGCGAATAAATTAGGTTCCCTTTCCTGTAAATAGGCACCCAACTGTAAAAATTAATTAGTTGTCCGTTCCATGTACTTTTCCGGTGGATAGATCTTTTGAGAGATCCGTTATTACGTCTACTAAGGCACACATTAAGAAACGGAATTTCTTAGTTCGGATTCCTTTTCTATGGTGAATTGGGAAGAATGATGGCAGTTATTGAAAGCAAACAAGACATCATCCAGAATTACATTATTAATGCATATAAGGCTCAAGTGACATAAAAGCTGTCTGAGAAAAGATTAAATTTGGTGTTTCCTTCGTTTGAAAATAATGTTTCATGAAAAATAATGTTCATATACACGGACATATATGTATATAATAATAATAGGCGTTAATATAACACTGTATGTGTCTGAATGTGTTTGCGCATAGGAATACTATTGCCTTTATCATTTGCATATCCAGGAGTTCACGTATACTCCATATCAACTGTAGCTCTACTTTATTTTTCCCTGCCTTATAAGTGAGTCAGGTACATTGGATAACCTTCTTTATTGGCATTCTATAACTTTCAATAGTTGGTCTGTTAGGATTAGATTTGTTTTTACGGGTTTGACCACGGACTGATATCAGTTAGAGAACCATTGAAAATCACAGGGAGTACTGGACAGCTGCTGTTTCATCCTAGCTTGGGAATCATCATCAGTATGCACCCACTGGGGTTCGAGGCCAGGACTTTCAGCTTACAAAAGTAATTTACTAATAAACACTTTAATTTAATAGAAACGGAAAAGAGCTAATTATACTCACGAAGCAATTCTTAATTAATTAATAACATATGAAGAGATATGGAGGATTAAGTAAGAACTTCAGGTATACTTAACATCAGTCAAACTTGTAAATTAACAGGAGAAGACTTAAATGGGCAAGTGGTGTATGCATAAATGAGCAGAGACGCATCATCCATTCACATGTAAGCTAGGTGTCACACTAACTGTTTTGCGTAGCCCAGTTCATAGATCTCAGGGTCCATTGATTTGAATTCTGTCGCGGTCTAGATTTCCACTACTCATTCGGTAGTCACCCTTTAAGTTCCAAGCAGTCTGTCTCCTGAATACTATCTCGGGTAGCAGAACTATCGTTTAATTTGATTTCTAACAATACCACATCAGTTATCATTATTATAAATATTAGTGATAATAGTAGTTATACTATATAATATGCATATTAAGGCGTAGTCCACATCTGAAGTTTTCAAAATTATAACTGTCATGTTTAATGCAACACTTCACCTTATTTTTATCAACATTAGATATTAATAATAATAAACAAACAGTCCGGTTACATCAATTGATGTACATTTATTTTCCGTGTTCTTCTAGAATAACACTCAAAAAACAAACAGAAACATGATTTCAACAGAAGACATTAAAAGTTAAACGTTTGTCTAAACAGAAGTGTAGAAATTGACAAGTAAGGCTTGCTAGTACATCTCAAAGACTGTTATGATAATCTCATATAAATTAGATTGTTATTGTCGCTGTTATGACAGCGACTTGGTTTATGCACAAATGGTACATCAAAATGGCTTAAGGTTTTCTGTTTTTGTGAAGACATACCTTTCATAAGAATCCTGTTATTATTGATATTATTATTGGTTACATGCTCACTGGCAACATGCCCTATGCAAGTTAGTAGTTACCTGAGGTTCTAGTGGGAATTCGTGACCAGTAGCATGCAGCAGGTCGGGTGTGAGGATGAATACTCGCCGAAGACATTGGCTAGCGGTCGTAAATTGGCAGAAGTTGGAATTCATGGGATGGCCATTGGTTAGGGTCCTAATGGCTTAATGGTCTACGAGATAGCTCGCCTTGTAATCAGAGGGTCATGGGTTCGAACCATGGGGGTGGGTGGGTGCGTATCGATGAGGAGTGCCAAACTAGGACGAGGCAGCTGTTCAGTACTCCCAGGTTTTCCAATGGTTCTGTAACCAATGTCAGCTCATTATGAAATCCTGTAACCAATCAATCAAATCCCTACAAACCAACACTTGAATATTATTATTATTATTGTTACCTTGGTTTCTGCATGGAACATAGGAATTCAACAATACATCTACACTTTCTCCTATTTTCTGCCGTTCTCTTCAGCTTAACCCACGATTGCCCATAATCTCTCATCTCCTACTGTCCAACACACCATCTCCTTCATGTCACCCTAGGACAACCCGCTCGTCCCTTCCCATTTAAATTCCACTCGAGCAATGGCCTGCATTGCGTGCAATGTCATTCGATGCTTTCCTTAATGTATGCCCAACCAATCCATCTCCATTTTCTCCTAAATATTTGTTGAGCGATCGGATCTCGCCTGTTTGTTTGTTCCATTGCAGAGTTTTTTGTTGCTCATTGTTTCCGACCAAATGGCCATTTGATATTTGGTACGGAACCAGTGAACGCAACCTCTGATAAAAGTTTGCACTAGCCTGTTGGAAATGCTTTTCGCAACACGCTGGCCAAGTTTCTGACCTATGTAGAAGAACTGACAAACTGAATTCATATTTTTGTTGAAAATCCGAGTCTTGTTCCTTATGCCGTGGAGTGCAGAAGATTTCCATACTGGTTTCAGGTCGATGAAGGTAGTTTTTGCTTTTCCTATTCTGACTGACTTTGACATCTGCATCCGTCCCAACTACCTGTGATCGAAACTAGGCTGCCTAGCGACATAATTGAAGGACGTAACCTCTCTCAAATATTTCCTGATTAATAAGTAGAATTGTATATGTATCAATAATCAATCATACCTGGTCAAAATTCCCGACTGTTTATTTTTTCTTATGGATTTTTTTTCCTTCACATTTCCAGTGGAACATAGGGCTACAAGATAGAGACTTGAAGTTTCTTTGGCAGTGTTTGTTTCTACAGGATGGGGTTGCTAGCCTCATGCACAGCCTTTCCTCTTTAACAGCATTATCTCTGGCTTAGCGAGGTAAAGGAGTGCGTCGCCCGGGGATCGAACCCCGGACCATGTGCATGGTCGGCGAGCATCCTAACCGCTGTGCCACCGACGCTCTTCTTATGGATAGGTTAACAAATGTCTTATGACAGTTGACCCACACACACATATATACATCATTGTATGCCGCATTTACTAATATATTTTCATATTCAGCTGTCTACGAACATGAACTTTTAGTTGAACGTAATCTGATGAAAAGTACACTCTGGTTAAAGTGTTTAACAAAAGTAGACTAATTTTTGAAAGTCTGAGGTCAAATTTTGATCACAACTCATACAGTTTTGTTTATTCAACATGCTATTATTTTTTATTATTTTGATTACAGCTTGATTCCACACCGTATTTTCAGTACAAGTATGTAATTTTCAGCATGGATATCGGTAGCCCAAATTTCAGGCCGACCATAGATATCGGGTGTGCGCCGGCAGGGGATCGAACCCCGGACCATGTGTATGGTCAGCGAGAGTCCTAACCACTGTGCCACCGACGCACACCTGTTGATACCTGTTTCATGACTCATATGATTGGACAAAGTTTTTAAAAACAAGAGATGTCCTCTTGAATATTTATAAACCTCTGTTATGTCAATTTCGATTAATTTTTCTGAAGTAGTTCAGACCAGATTGCCGAACAAAACGTTGGAGTTATTCATTTCACTGTCGCTCAGATTTCACAATCATAATTTTTTACTCATGTCTACTTCTCACTCGGTGCCCAATTATTATTTTGGAAATATTCGGTCAAATCTTAATCACAATTCATATTTATCATAATGATGGTTTGGTTTGTGCTTCCTTTCAAATAGAACTGCATTAAACGATCTACTTTCAGTCAAATTTCTTTCATCTGAAGATCGTGGAGGAAGAGAAAATATCATTCAATAAAATCCTTTGGAAAATCTGTACATACTGTAAACATATCTCAGTGATAACGTCTCTGACTGCGGAAATGAGTGACGCGGGTTCGAATCTCAGAAGGGACATGAGTTCCTTCATTGTGGTTGCAGATACGCCTTGCTGACTGTTGAGTGCCAACTGGCACGAAACCTAGGTCTAAGGCTTCCTGCCGATTGCCTCCAAGCATCTAATATCATAATATAAACACTGTTCAGAATAATGCTATTGCTAGTATTATTGTTATTATTACACAACTACCAGTATATATATTACCAGTAATAAGTGTTTCATCACTTAGTCAACCATAATTATTTTTCACACACTTCCTTCACTTATCAGCACATTCCAGGATTCTCAGATCTTTCATTTCGTCACTCTGCCATATCAAGATTTTCATTAGGCCTTGGTGTACACTAGGTGTCGCTAGTTATAAACACCATTTCTAATGTCCCAATAAATAGTAATATAAACTGACATGCAATAAACCCGTCACTATTTTGTCTAATTTCGCAGACGATATAGTCCTTCCAGGCGAGGACGCAGACAAAATGCAGAGTCTTCTGAACACCTTGAGCAGCAATCTTCGTATGTTTGGCATGCGATTCGCCTCTGTAAAATGTAAGATGATGTTGCAGGATTGGACTACACCGACCATTAGATTAGAAATAGGAAGTGAATTGGTAGAGCACGTTGACCACTTCACTTACTTGGGAAGTACCATCAGCCAGTGCCAG
Source organism: Trichobilharzia szidati (assembly GCA_944472155.2). Lineage (NCBI taxonomy): Eukaryota > Metazoa > Platyhelminthes > Trematoda > Strigeidida > Schistosomatidae > Trichobilharzia > Trichobilharzia szidati. The sequence goes on from OX235275.1 coordinate 13,782,519, forward strand.
CGGGTTGACCTCTGACTAATTCTCAGCGCGGATACAGAGGTTTAGTTTCGCAAATGTCAGTTTACACCGTCTCTGGCTTAGTAGAAGTGATATCCAACTATCAACCAAAGGGCGTGTGTATTGCTCAACAGTCCGCTATGTCCCCCTTTATGGCTGTGAGACCTGGCCATTGAGAGTGAAGACATGAAAACACTAGCTGTCTTTGTTCATAGGTGCCTGCGTTCTATCTCCCGTGTGAAGTGGTATAATAAGGTGAGCAATATTGAGGTTAGGCATCGGTCGAGTGCTAGGTAAGGAAGAAGGGGAAATCAGTCGACGAGACTGTGCAGCTACACCGACTGAGATTGTTAGGACGTGTTTTACGTATGCATACCTAGTCATCGCCTTCCTCAACGGGCAATGTAAGCTGACATAGGGTCAGGATGGAAAAGAGCTAGTGGCAGTCAAACGAAAACATGGCACCAGTCAATGAAATCCACAACAGTTAATCTAGACCACGTAGGAAGGTGTAGACTTCCTGGTTGGGGTCTTCGGGACGGTAAACACCAATGGTTGGAAACAATTGGTGACATGGCTCAAAGTGATCGTTCTCAATGGCTGGCTGGTGCAGATGCATTCACTCCTTGTGACTTATGATTTCCAATGAAACTGTTTTGTTCTTCGTTATTACTATACCTTTGTCTCACACCTCTGTTTACTGTCTCTAATATGCATTTCTCCTACTTTCTTCTGTTGCTTTGTGTGCTACATGGAGGGAGTGTGGTGACTTGAACTGCCGCACATATGTGCAAAGTTCTACGTCGAAAACAGACAGACAGATGGAATTTCGGATTATTTGACGCTCTGTTGTGGCCCAAAGATGAATTCACACTTACCGTGAATGAAATATCAGAATCTGTGTTACAAAATGAGGTAACCTCACACTGCAAATCACCGTTTATTTGTAGACATGAAACATTTCTGAAATGGCAGTTTCAAATTAGACCTCTAAGTATAAAATTTTTGCATCCGTTGCCAGGTGACCATTAAGAAATTTTCGGTTTCAGTTTGATAATTATTACATATTTTTCAGAATTCATCGAACAATCTAATTTTTGGCATTCAGAGAACTTGGAAATAAATTCCATTTTATTTTTTTATTTTATTGTAGCTTGATTCCATACAGTATTTTGGTACAAGTATGAAATTTTCAGCATGTGATATTAGTAGACCAAATTTAACAGGCCAACAATAGGTATCAGGTGTGCGTCGGCGAAGGATCGAACCTTGGACCATGTACATGGTCGGCGAGAGTCCTAACTGCTGTGCCACCGACGCACACATTAGCAATAATCGATATAATGTTTGTTTGAATTACATACTACTTGGCAGGGTTAAAAGTAGTGTAAGTGTTAGTGCAAAAATAGAATCAACATGAAATGGTGAGCCTTTAACTGGTCATCAGATGGGCCTATTCGTGCCAGAATATTTCCCAACAAGGTTGAGTATAGGATGATTGGGATGTGCTGGAATTCCTATTTCATCAAATTTGCTTAATACTGATCACTTGCTAGACAAAATGAAATCAGCTGAGCTGATTTGTCGTATAATATCGAATATTTAGACCGGACCTAATACTGTTCTACTGCATACTGGGTAGTCCAGTTTTATGCCATTCCAATCCTGTTGTGGTGAATTTCCTTGAACGCTTTTACAACATTATTGAGACTAAATTCAAATTCTGCTGGAGCTCGTCATTTATCATTTCTCAGTTTCTTCTCAGCTGCCATTACACATTAGAAAATACTTCTTACAAAATGACAACCTAAGTGACAGGAAATATAAGTAACATGGGTTTGTGAAGATGTCAAAGAGATTGGTTATTTATGGGATAATTAGATAAAGATTCCTTAGAAAAAACCAACAGAGTAGGGAAGAAATATTGGTGGAAAAAGAGAGATTAACTAGAAATACGGTGTAGAAAAATAGAAAGTATGTTTTCTTCTAGAAAACAATTAAAACCTAACAAAAATGAGTGTTGTTCAGGTGATACCTTATTCAATAGCTGGCTATATTACAGTGCCCTTTTGTCAGCAGATCCACAACGGAAAATCAGACAGGCTTTTAAAGTGAAAACAATAGTAAGACAGGTTTGGCTGCCTGTTGTCAATGATGATATTCTTAATTGTGATGGACTGGATTATGCGTCAGACTGTCCGTTGGGATTGAGTAGACAAGAATACGCTGCACTGACTGATAATAAGTCTCTTGAAGATCTGGATTTGACGCGTGAATGATTTGTGTTTAATGTCATACAAACTCGAAGACTTGCAGGCAAAAAACCAACAAACTGGCTGAAGAGGCTGGCAGGCAGTGAAGTAAGACAGGACTCTAGGTGAACATTGAGGAAACAGAGGTGATGAAGATAGCAAACTAACCAACAGAGACAGCAACAACAACTGTAAGATGAATTCCATTCCTATCCTTAAATCAAGTCAACCTGTCCCGGATCAGCCTAGCATTGTTGCAACACAATTATCCATGCCCAACGTGTCTATCCCACCTTGTTTAATTAACTGTGTATGTGTGTTTTTACTTCTATCCTTTTAGTCAGACAGTTGAACTCATGACCCAATCAGAGTATTTTGTGAACTGTTATTTTGCTGACCCATGTCTTATTTGTACTATTATGTTGAGTTTATCTTATTTATTGATTGGTTAAGTAGCCAATTAAATTCTATCTTTGTGCCTATGCTTTGTTTATCTCTTACTTGGGTTCATTCTTCTACTGACTGCTTACCTGAACGGTCGTGTCTGATCCGGCTAGTTCGTAATTTTGGCTTTAACGTTATTCCGCTCTGATAGCGGTTCCTTGCTTTCTGTTAAGCATTGTGTATTGTACTCTTGAAACCGTTAAGGTTTGTTGTATATATATTAATTGATTTGTTTATTAATAGTACCGTAGAAACAGTGACCGGCTTCTTGTTTGATCTGGACCGGGATAGCCTCTATCTACGCGTGACTTAATTTCAAGCGATATTGCGCTTACAGTACTTAACGTATAGAGTTAAAGTTTGCCGGATCAGCCCTTGACAGAAAAACCGTACTGAACTGGTCAGTACTGAACGCCTTGACGGAATAGACCGTACTGAACTGGTCAGTACTTAACGTATAGAGTTAAAGTTTCCCGGATCAGCCCTTGACAGAAAAACCGTACTGAACTGGTCAGTACTGAACGCCTTGACGGAATAGACCGTACTGAACTGGTCAGTACTTAACGTATAGAGTTAAAGTTTCCCGGATCAGCCCTTGACGGAAGAGACAGTACTGAACTGGTCAGTACTTATCGCTTTGACGGAAAGGACCCTACTGAACTGGTCAGTACTCAACGTCAAACAGAAAATCCCGTACTGAACTGGTTAGTTCTCAACGTTCATCCTGAAGAAACTTTGGTGAATTGGCAGCACGCAACGTTGTCGAAAATAAATTTTTCTTTGGAACGATGCAAACCAGATCAGGGAAGCAAATTTTGGAGCAGCAGTCGGAGAGTCGGCAAGTCCCCGTTTGCATAAATGATCATGTTGATAACCTTTCGTGCCCCGGCTCTCATGTCAGTAGTTCGAAACCACCATTATCGCGAGTAACTAGTGCTAGGTCGTCGCTACTAATGGCGCAGCTAAAAGAGAAACAACTTCGACAGGAGTTAGAGTTAGAGTTAAAGGAAAAGTTGCTAAAGGCTAGACATGATGTCGAAATGGCCGAGCTGCTTGTGAAGTTAGCCGTGGACGACAAACGGAAAATTGGAAATACGAAAAGAGACACTGTCAACTACGCTCGAATCAGCGAAGAGAGTATCAAAGACGACATCAGAAGGCCATATGAAGCTGAGTTTAGGGATACTGAAGAAAACGAACACTCATTTTCTATCGAAGATCCTAAGGCAATCGAGTTGGTTACTCAAAGCACCGTCTTAGAAAAGGGGCATTACATCATTTCCTTACCATGGAAAGATCCAGCAAAGGTAACGGACAATAATTATGTGGTTGCCATAAATCGGCTACTCAGTCTGAAATGGAGGTTATCGTGTGACAAGAACCTTTCAGCACGATTTGTGCATGGTATAAATACGATGTTAAAAAATGGTTATGCCCTTCCGGTACCCCTAGAGCAGCTAGCAGCCAACTATCGCCCGAGGTGGTATCTTCCACATCATCCCGTAAAGAAACCGAAAAAGCCAGATAAACTGAGAATAGTTCTAGATTGCGCCGCAACCTTTAGAGGCTATTCTTTGAACGATAAGCTATATGAAGGACCTGATACGATTACCGAGCTTGTTGGTGTTCTGTTGCGCTTTCGGGAAAAGCCTATTGCTGTAGTCGCGGACATAGCTGATATGTTTATGCAAGTGAAAGTGCCACTAGACGATCGACGAGCATTACTATTTCTGTGGTGGAAAAATGGTTTTCTAGACGAAGAGCCGCAGGAGTTTCAGATAACAGCGCACCCGTTCGGGGCAACTTTATCACCCTTCTGTGTGAACTTCGCGTTGAGAAAGGCAGTAGAGGGCTTTGGTTGCTTATATCCGGAAACAGTAAGAGAGCTGGGCACGAGGGTTATACGGTGTAACATGATTCATAAAATCCTAGTCGGATTTTGGGGGCCGGTGTAAGATGAATTCCATTCCTATCCTTAAATCAAGTCAACCTGTCCCGGATCAGCTTAGCATTGTTGCAACACAATTATCCATGCCCAACGTGTCTATCCCACCTTGTTTAATTAACTGTGTATGTGTGTTTTTACTTCTATCCTTTTAGTCAGACAGTTGAACTCATGACCCAATCAGAGTATTTTGTGAACTGTTATTTTGCTGACCCATGTCTTATTTGTACTATTATGTTGAGTTTATCTTATTTATTGATTGGTTAAGTAGCCAATTAAATTCTATCTTTGTGCCTATGCTTTGTTTATCTCTTACTTGGGTTCATTCTTCTACTGACTGCTTACCTGAACGGTCGTGTCTGATCCGGCTAGTTCGTAATTTTGGCTTTAACGTTATTCCGCTCTGATAGCGGTTCCTTGCTTTCTGTTAAGCATTGTGTATTGTACTCTTGAAACCGTTAAGGTTTGTTGTATATATATTAATTGATTTGTTTATTAATAGTACCGTAGAAACAGTGACCGGCTTCTTGTTTGATCTGGACCGGGATAGCCTCTATCTACGCGTGACTTAATTTCAAGCGATATTGCGCTTACAACAACCATAACCAATCACCATCAACGGGAGAGAATTGTCAGAGCTTGCTTCCTTCACTTACCTAGGAAGCACTGTTTCTAATAATAATAATAATAATAATAATGATTTGCTTTATTCCAAAACAGTACTTGTGATACAGAATGGAATTCTCTGCATTTTTACTTCAGTGTTGCATCCAGTCAGTACATTATCAATAAATAGAATTCTACATAGATTCAGGAAACCACAGTTCATTATTACAATAATACATTGGCATGTCAGTAGCAAAGGTAAAGCTGAAACAGTGTTTGAAGGAGTTAGAAAAGTGAGACCTGTCTTATTAGCAGGCGTAAGCGACAGAAAGAGACCAAGCAGCACATAACGGAAAAAGAAGAGAGAGAAAAGGAAAAGAAAGAAAGAAAATGTTGTACCTATTGATGATGTGGGTTGCAAAGACGAGATCCAGTAGTTCTACTGACTATTTAATGAATTATAGGTGTCACGCTTAATGCTTTCTTTATCGCACAGAACACGAGCTAAGTAGCGTGTGGTTGAGTTTTTGTACTTGCTTGCTGGTGCGAGCATATAGTTTTCTATATTGGCTTCTGGTTTTACCTGATGAGATGAGATGCAGGGGGAGAGTTGTGAGTGAAGAGGGTGGTGTGAGTTAGATAAAATGGATTTGGCCCATTTTTCACTCGAGTCCATGTGCCTGTCAACCAGAATATTAACAAGCTGATTAAGTGGCACGTTGCTTACCCTGCTGACAACCTTTAACATCCTGCGTAATATGTTATAGTCTTTCTTCAGTAGCCCGGGAAAAACTAAGGGGGAACAATAGAGAATATTAGGCAGAATGCGAGAGTTAACGAATTGTAGGAGTAAGGGTTGGGTAATACCAGAATGTTTTAACTTCTTGATGTAGAAGGTAAGACGGAATATTTTCTTAGAAATTGCTAAGATATGAAACGACCAGGAGAGATCAGCAAATAGAATGACACCTAGGTATTTAATTTCCGATTTAGTTTCCATTTCATTGCCGTCTATGTTGCATACCTCGTAAGAGCCAACCAGTTTGTTTAGGTCGGATTTATGCCTAAAGGTGAAATTGACCGTTTGGCATTTGGAGGGGGTTAGGGTAAGACCATTTTCCTTGGACCACTGGCTGATTTCTGACAGAAAGCCATTAAGTTTAGAGCAGTCACTTTGACATTTGATAGGCAAAGATACAGACAGATCGTCAGCGTATTTGACAAAATTAATGTCATTTGAAGATGGTAAGTCATGTAGAAAGAAAGAAAAGAGAAGTGGGGAGAGTACAGCGCCTTGGGGGACCCCGGCTTCAGTGAGTACAGCAGAGGATGATTCACCTTTGTATACTGGGTACTGCATTCTGTTTGAGAAGTAGGAATGCAGCCAGTTAGTGACCCAGGACTCGGTTTTTGTCAAAGAGAGCTTATTTAGCAAGAGACATCTAGGAACAGAGTCGAAAGGAGAAGTGAAATCAAGAAACGTGCAGCGGACGTATTTGGCACCTTTATCTAATGGTGAGACGATGTTGTTGTGTAAGACAGGTGCAGCGTCTAATGTACTCCTACCCTGTCTATAGGCAAATTGTTTGGGGTCTTCGAAATTTTTAAGGGAGGGTTCAAGTTTAAGAAGTATTAGTTTTTCCATAAGCTTCAGAAACGGGGAAGTGATGGCAATGGGTCTGAACTTTACGTTCTTGCCGTTTCCAGTTTTAGGGACAGGGACAATTTTGATGTCTTTCCATGCATCAGGTACGACATTTTTGGAGAAAGAAGCATTTAGGATGTTGGTTAGTGGAGAACACAACGCATCTGCACATTGTTTTAGAACATATGCAGGTATACCATCAGGGTCAGGGCTACGTGAGGGCTTGAGTGTTTTAAGACATTTTAGAACATCGAGAGTATTAAAGTCATGAAAGTTTTCAGCTACATGATAGGTAACATTAGAAGTAGTTAAAGTAGAAGGACAGTGTATAAAAGACTGATTAAGAGCATTAACATCATAAGAGGGAAAAGTATTACAACGCTTACTATTACCAGTAATTTCATTGAAAAGTTTCCACATACTGATCGGAGATTTACATGATAAAAGTGTATCATTATAGATAGCATTAGGATTTTTGATTTCAGATTTGATCTGAGCATTAATCTTTTTGAGTCCTAACTTGTCTTTGGATTTGTATAAAGTTTCTTTTTTCCTGCGAAGCTGTTTAAGATAAGGAGATGAGAAGCGGTCGAGGCGTTTGAATAGAGTTTGTTTGGGACAGCATATATCAAGGCAAAACTTAAGATAATCCGTTATATTGACAATTGTGTCATCTAATGAACTTTCATGGAATAAGTCCCAGTTAGTATTTTGTAACATGCTCCTTAGATTGAGTAAGTTTTCGGATGAGTAGCATCTTTGTTGTGCTTTCATAGACAGATGGGAGAAGACTTTAATATGTGTTTTGCTGTAAATTTTTGGTAGAACACGAACAATAGAGTGATCAGAGTTGAGGATCGGTGCACGTTTACGTGCTTCATAGATTCCTTGGTCATTAGTGAAAACTAAATCAAGTGTTTTGTCTAGTCGAGTGGGAAATTTGACAATGTTAGAGTGACCAAGTGCTTCAAGGAAGGAGCAATCTGACGAGTTGAAGTCCCCAGTAATAACAGATAGAGAGTTATTGAAGTTGGCGGCAGCAAACATGGCGAATTCATCAGCAAAATTTGAAAGATTAGATAGTGAGCAACTTGGAGATATGTACATGTCTGTGATAAAGATGTGTTTATATTTGGGGAGATGTTTGGGACGACATTTGACGGTGATGCAGTCTATGAAGTCATTTGAGAATGAGAAGCAAACATTATTAGAAATAGACCATTTTGAGTTAATGAAAGTTGCTACTCCACCCCCATTTTTCTTATTACAGCATTTTCGGTCTTGTCTAAATAGGATGAAGTCCTTTAGAGAGATGAGATTGTCATCGTACAGTTCGTGTAACCATGTTTCTAGTAATGTGATTATCGCAGTATTGTGATAAGTGTCAGTGGACATCAAGTATTGTAGGTACATTATTTTGTTTGGCAGGGAGCGGCAGTTAGTGTTCATTATGACAGGGACCGTAGTTAAGTGTATTGATGTACGTTTAAGAGCTCTTTGCCAGCCACTACGATGCTTCCTCCTTGATTTCTTGGGAATATGAAAGTTATTAGGGCGTAAATGAGTGATAAAGTTGCGAGAGTAAATGATCCTTTTAGAATTCATATTTAGGTGATAAATAAATGGAGTAAATGGTAGGTTGAATGCAATATGTAGATTTTATGGTAGCAGGCCCAAAAATTCAAACAGGCCGCCAACCACAGGAAGATGTGAAAGCCAGCCAGAATCGGAAAGGCAAGATGTGATTTCATCAACATGAAATCGCTTTCAAAATCTTCTGCGCTCACTCAACATAAACAGACAAATTTTGATTTTCAACACAAATGTGAATTCACTCAGTCAGTTCTTCTATACGCAACGGAAACTTTCCCTGTCTCTCATGAAAATGGTTTCCAAAATCTTAGAGACTTCTATCGAAAGCTACCAGCGACGCTGGATGGCCTCTAATTGCAGATCGATTGATCGGTCAGTCGGCCAGAAAAAATCAACAACAAGAAACCCCCACAACAAACCAACCAGGAGCCGACTGCTCACAAATATGTAGGAAAAAATGGAAGTGGATTGGTTGGGCATACGTCAAGAAAGCGTCAAATGATATCACACGCAATTCAGCCCATTGATCGAGTAAAATCCCGATAAGAAGTGATGAGTGGCTTCTCTTACTGAGGGAAACATTCAGCAGATCGTGTGGTGAGAAGGAGGAGGAGATGACAGAGCATGGGCAATCGTAAAAACAGACTGCTGAAGAGGACATCACCGAATAGAACAAACTGGATATGTGTTGTTGAAGCCGTATGTTCCACTCAGAACCCAAAGGAATAGCAATAACAGTAATGAATTCAAACAATTAAACCGGAATAAAGTTTATTGGTAATACCCTATATACATGAATTGCATTTTCTGCACATTATTTTTCCTGACACTTATGAGAATTAAGCCATTTGTCGCATGTGCATCCGAATGAAGACACTACTCGAAATTACGTATATGGAATTAAAATTATCTAAACTAACAGATTTATTCGTTCTCTAAGTGATTTACCCTTCTGGTGTTAAAAGAGCCTGAAGAACATCAGCCTGTAACCAGAAAATGTTTATATTCCCCTCGCCAAGCTCCAAGACTAACCGAAGAAAGTCTTCAACTTCAATTTCGTAATACACGCAAGGTTCACTGGTTATCTGAATGAGGAATGTAGCTGGAGACATTAGTCAGTCTAACACTGTATTATAATATTCAAATGAACTATATTGGAGTAAACGGTCCATGAAAATTTCTAAATTTTAAAAGTAAATATCACTTAGAGGAATGACGCCAACTGAGACAGCAGTTTTCGGAAGAGGAGATCAATAGGGCTCAGCAGAATGTTTCTTTCACACAAATTAATACAAACTGCTGTGGTGAAATGCCAGTTGGTAAGCATGAACAATGTCCTTGAGTAGTGTAACTAGTCGTCTATGCCAAAGGAGAATATCTGTCACATGATAAATTAACTAACACCCCAAGGACACATTTCAATATTTGTGACTAATCAAAACATATCAACGGCAGAAGAAAATCACTGAGTTGGGAAATTGTTTTTTAAAGTCTAATATAATCAGAAGAAAAGGATAGAGAGGATGAATACTGGATATCACTTAAGTGGTGAGTAAAACGAAATGGCAAGAAACAAATCTAAGCTTGGAAGCTGTTTGAAGTAGGTGACCAGATGAAATGTAGAGAACGAAAGTATACTACCGGAAGCGCCAGTCTGCTACAAAGATGGAGGCAAGAATGTCAAGACAAGGAATCTGAAGAACAGCAGGATGAAACGTCTGTGCGGCGATCAAGGCGGAGACTTTATAATGAGGGGGCGAGTGTGGTGAGTGCTACTTGTAATCCGATATAAGTAGTATATCAGAAACGAATTCAGAAAAGTAACAATATGTTTGGCAAACTGGAAAGAGCAGTCAAAGAAGAGAACCATGAGAAGAATGTTGCCATATGATGCAGAGTTCAAGAAGCTATCGAATGTGACGATATTCGACCAATTCGTCAAGGATGTGGTAAATAATGTGCAAATGGCAGGTTGAGAATATGGTACACCAAATTTAGCTATGTACAATACGTTTCACTAAATAAATGTTCCTTTCAGCCTCCTCGGTCTTTTCTTCTTTACATAATTTTCCTGGGGCTGGTGTGCGGATAAAAATTTGCCAACGATTAACTGACGGGTTGGTGATCCAACAGGTTTAAGTTTTTCGGTCTTCCGAACATCCACAAGCCGTGGAACTCTTCTTAGATATTTCTAACTCTCTGTATCATTAAATTGCCAATTTGGCTACGGACATCCTCATACTGATAGGAGACTCCTTTTCAAAACACTTCATTTAAATTTCAGTAGATTTTGTTAACAGATTTATTACAATGAACACTAAGAAAAGAGCTAAATGCTCAATCAACATAGAATCGGCATAGAGTCAATGTTCAACCTAATGAAACTACCAATTTCATTCGCCATTACATCACAAGAAATGACATAGAAGACCCAGTAACTATCTCTTCCATCAAAGAGACTATCTGCGCATGTACAGAAAGTAAATACCTCGTTCAATCTCCAAGGAAAAGAATAAAAATCGATTTCATGGTATTGTTTTGGTGAGCCAGCATTTTAGCTTCTTATTCACAGATGAATTTATGTCGAAGTTGAAGAAACCAATGAGAGGTATTTTGGCAAAGTTTGCTTTCTGTTGTTTTATTTCAATAAACAAGTATTATTTATGACCTTAATCACCCACACATTCCATTGGAATTTCAGCGTGTTTATCAAAATTATGCAAATGTGAGTATATGCAGTATACAAACACCCCCACACACACTGTCTAAAATAACCAGTGAAGGACCTGATTATAATTTGGTACTTTCTAAAGGTTATTGACTATTTCATCTATTTCATCTGTAACATTCCTACTTTAAGTTTGGCATGAAGAAATTCAGACCAGTTTTGTTGATCAGTGCCAATGTAACCGACAGAGATCTGCATTGACAGCTCTTTCATTATGTTTGCTTATTATTATTATCCAATACATAACTCCTCGTGTGAGTAGTATATTTGATCTTCATCAAAGTACTTGATAAGCACCATTCTAATTGTTCATATCTATAACGATAATCTAATAAGAAATTTCAGTATTATTGTTTCCTTTAATTCCTAGAGGAACATAGGGCTTCAGCCGTGCCTTCTCTTCTCTGCTAGAGCCTTCACCTGGCTCCAAGTCTGCCCACATGCTTTCATCTCCTCGTCACATGACCTCCTACAAGTCACTCTTGGACTGACGACAAACTCGCCACCGCTTCCTTTTCGGCCGGGTTCCACTCGAGCAATAGCTGGTCTAGTGATGTCACTCACTTGAAGGCTAGTTTCCTCAGATTATGGCCAGCCAATCCATCTCCATTTCTTCCTGCCTATTTGTTTCACAATCGGTTGGTTCCTACTGTGTTGGTTCGCTCATTGCCAGATATCACTCTCTGTTGCTGATCTTTTCTGGCCGGCTGGCCATCTGATCTTGAGTATTGAGCAAAGACTGCTGTTAATGGAGGTCTATAGTTTGTTTGAGATGCTCTTTATGACGCTCAGTGCAAGTCTCTGATCCGTGCAGTAAGTGGCACTGACTTCACATTGGAGTTGAAAATCCCGATCTTATCTTCGTTTTGATGCTGAGAGTTGTTGACCTCCACACAGACTTGAGAGTGGTGTAAGCTTGTCTTGCTTTTCCGATTCTTGCTTTGATATCCTCGTCAGTTCCGTTCGCCTGTAGTTGAAACGATGCTTCCCAGGTAGAAAGGTAAAGGAGGTTGTTTCTTTCAGGTTCCTCCCATTTATGTTGGCTGATTATTGTCTGTTGTTGTTGTTGCTATCGGTGGTGTTGCCCAGGAATCTTCATCACCACATCTGTTTTCTCTATGTTCACCTGAAGGCCCATCTTCTCTGGATGCTTCTTTTGCCAACTTGTTGCTTTTCATCACTTGCATATCTTCGAGTTTGTGGGAAATCAGACATATATCATCGGCGAAGTCCAAATCCTCCAAGTTTTTTGTGTGAGTCCATTTAAAGCATGTTTGCTCATTGCCGGCTGTTTGTCGCATTATCCAATCTACTACAATCAAGAAAATCATTGGCGATAGTAGGCAGCCAGCTTGTCTTACTCCTGTCCCCACTTCTTTGAAGGATTCCATAAGTTTCCCGTTGTGGATTACTTGGCATGCAGCATTGTTGTACAGCTGTTGGATGAGATGTATAATTGTTGGTGGCACGCCGTAGTAGCAAAGTAGTTTCCAAATCACCTCTCGATCGACGCTGTCGCAGGCCTTTTCAAAGTCGATGAAGTTGAGTGCGGCGGAGAGGTGACTGCCATTCCAAGCTTTGTTCAATGATGATCCGTAATGTGGCGATCTGATTAATGCATGACCTGTTTCTCCTGAATCCAGCCTATTCCGGTCGAAGTTTTTCATCCAGGGCATGTTTGATTCTCTCCAGAATGATGCGGCTTAGTATTTTGCTTGAGATGGACAGGAGCATAATTCCGCGCCAGTTCTTGCATTGCCTTATGTCTCCTTCCTTTGGTAGTTTGAATAAGTATCTTTTCTTCCAATCCTCAGGTACTTTGCCTTCTTTCTACACTTTCTCCAGTAGTGGCGTCATCAAGTCCGCTGTTGTCTTTGGGTCCATTTACAATGCTTCTGCTGGGATTCCATCTGGTCCTGTTGCTTTTCCAGCTTTTAGCATCTTGATTGCCTTCAGGACTTCTGATTTCGTCATCATCATTGAATTGCTCCAGTTATGCACTCAAGGCTATCTAGGTACTCATGGATAAGACAGAAATATCCCTCCAAAATCCTATCCATGTAATTTTCCATAAATCGAGAGTTTATATAATAATGTGGTGTACAATAATTCAAACAGCTTTAGCTCGCTTAACACACTGGCAGAAAATGGTGCGTGTGCATCAGTTAACTGCACTATGTCAAAGCACATGAGTAGTCACTGCAATCAAAGTTATTGGTTGCCAGTGATTTGTTTAAAGTGCCCGAATGGATTCATATCCAGGAAGAGATAATGTAGGAGAAGGAGTACACTGTGATGAAAGAACAATCGCTTTTTCTTAAATAATCGGCATGTTAAGGGAAGGAACCACTCCTAATGCATATTCACCTCAATGCCATTGACAAAAGTACTATCTTTAATCAAAATGGAATAAATGAGGTTGAAACTGTTAAACACGAGCAGCTACTAAGTTCCATGTCCACTAGAAAACGAGAACTCACTCACCTGATATGGTGCATACAGGGCTCAACTATAAAATGAGTGGAAGATGTGAAGAAACCGATGCGCTTGAAATGAGTCCTCAATTCTTAATTTATCCTCGACGTTTTCATCAACTGACAGCTCAGCTGAACTATTTATACCTCCAGCGATAATAATTGTACACAAATTCTAGAGAGAAAGTACAGCATGACAGGTGATTTTTTTCCTTCACGTTCCCCAGTGGAACATAGGGCTTCAAGCTAGAAGCTTGAAGTTTCTGTAGCAGTGTTTATTTTACAGGATGGGGTTGCTAGCTTCATGCCCAACCTTCCTTCTTCACCAGCATTATTTCTATCTTAGCGAGGTAAAGGAGTGCGCCGGCCGGGGATCGAACCCCGGACCGTGTGCATGGTCGGCGGGCGTCTTAACCGCTATGCCACTGACGCACCGCATGACATTTTGATGAAAAGTTACTCCACATACTTCTGATAATGTTATCTACGAGTGGATGCTGAAATTGTATTGAAACAAAATAACCCAAAATTAGCTGGATTAATGACTAGTTGAATACTACAGTACAAACTGAATGTTCCTTGTTGTCGTCCACAGTTAACAGTGATGTCGCAGCATCTAATATGTAAGCCAAAAGTAACATATTACAATCCGGTTAACTGTTTACAAAGCTCTCCATTGAAACTACATTCAATGCTCATGTGAGTTTTACAAGCCATGGCTTTCGAATATGCAACTTCAAATACAGCATCATAATATATATATGCAGATATTACATCAACTACATACGGTATGATATCGTACAACGGCTAGTCTTCTATCTCACTTCACCTGTGTTGAATCAGAGAATTTAAAACAAGCAATCAAGGTTAATAAAGCAGGATTTAATGAATTCATCAAATTTCGGTAGAAATCGTCAGCTGAATACTCTACATACACGGATATATACTCTCTCTGTACAAAAGGGGATGGTCGTGACTCTGGATCTACCATAGTAATACTTTTTACTTATAATTCTACCTATTATTATTATTTTCATTAGTACTATTATTATTCTCATTATTATTATTCTTGATTCACTTAAAACTATCCTTTATCAGTAACATTATCTTAACTCACTTCAACACTATTATTATTATTGTTATTATGACTATTACTATTGACATCCCTCTGGTTGCAATTCTTGTTAAATTCTCTAATGTCTAATTGTTTATCTAAGTGATGTAATTGAAGCGTAATGCAATTTATCTTAATTTTGATCTCCCATACTCTCTCTCCCCTTATCTAATTGAACATGACCTGGAAAAACATTCGCACCTGTCTTTCTGCATGACTAATTCAATGTAGTTTATTTACTTATCAGTCCTATATCTCCCAATGTAACTTCAAAAGTATATATCCGTGTATGTAGAGTATTCAGCTGACGATTTCTACTGAAATTTGGTGAATTCATTAAATCATCCTGCTTTATTAACCTTTATTACTTGTTTTAAATTCGTATCGGGAAATAAATGTTACCGAATCAGAGAATGTTTTCATATGGAGAACCACTTATCTACTTAGCCACTTGTATTATGTAATGTTATCTAGATTTTCTCACATTATCGCTGCTTAACCCTACTTGAGATGAAACAGAATACCTTCATGTTAACAAAGAAATGTCATTCGACTCTATTCATGGGAGGAATTCTGTTTTTCTTTTCAATGATGGCCGAAGGCACTAATGAAAGGAATACATTTGGTTATCATAGGGTCTCAGAAACTGAGTCCATCAAATCAATCTCAAATGTGCTTAACATTTCGTCGAGAAGAAAGAACTTCAGAATGACATTATATCCTTTGTGACAATATATTTCCATCGTCAAAATAGCATGCAAAATCCACAAATAAGCATTTCTACAAGTGTTAATTTTTACACTTGAATAAAGGCGGAAAAAATGACACAAAAACAACACCATTGAAATAAGGAAGACTGTTCTGCGAGCAATTGAGGGCATGTAATTCACTAAATTAAAACTGAAGAACACAAAAGCAAATAATGTCCGCGGAAAAAGAAGAAGAAATTCACTGTTCATGAAGAAACCGAAGTGGCTGAATAGATTGTGAAAATGTATTCTTATCTTAAATGAGAATATGAAACAGTCAGAATTTGAAAGGTAGAAATATTCACATAGAAAAATAGCTGAATTACGCAAAATTAGGTAGATAGTTAAGAATCTCTTCAGCTTGAATGAAGTATCTAAGGAATGATCAGAATGACGCTGTTACTCATCGATAAGAGGATACTTGCAATATAGGCAAAGAGATTAAGAATGGTGATGTGAGAAATTCTGAACAGTGAGATCAATGAATGTTAGGACAATTTCCAAAATTTACTGTTCAAAATCGAAGTTTGTCATAAAATATACATGAAATGTAAATGGCAGCATTATTATATCGCTGAAATGAAACAAAGATTGGATGCTTATCAGTATTATAAACACGGAATACATATAGAAACACTAAAGAAAGCAAAACCATATTTTTTCACCTGTTGTAAAGTTAATATTTCCTAGCATTCTGATGTACGTCATTGTGTTTTGCAAAAGACAATATTAAAACACCATCAGATTATGAAAGACACAAAAATAACATGAATGCCAGAGTTTGAATAGATGAGTTGTTTCCTTACATCCAACCAACTGGTCATTTTATGCCACCATCGATCTGCACGGAGCTCCACACTTTCAAAACATGGTCATTTGTTGACAGAAGTGAACATTACTGCATTTTCCTTGCTAACTAATACTTGGAAAATGGTCTAGAGCTCAATAGTGAAGTCATCTGAAGTCCTAGTGATATAGATCGTGACCAGCAGGTTCCAGCAAGCTGGGTGTGACATCAAATATTCGCTGGTCGAGCCATATCGCGAGTCGCTTGAAGTTAAACCTGATGGGCCATCACACTCTAACTCGGTGTTTGTGTGGTTGTAAGATTCCCACAAAAGGACGAGATACCTTTCCAGCGTTCACTGATTTTCGACAATTCTCCAGCTTAATTCAGTTTGTGATCTCTGTTGAAACTGCCAATCTGAGTCTCTTCTAGTGCATTCCAGCTACTACGACTGGTTCACTGTTACTTATCCATCAGACGTCTTGTCAGTATATATGACATTTATGGAGAATAAAAAAACGTAAGGTTGACAATATTTGTTATTTCCTGTAAAATGGAGGCGGATGCTGAGTGCTTGAGACAGTAGTGATGACTCAGCTTTAAATACAACAATTAACATAATTTGCTTTTAAAAAAACAATTTACAGTGCTCATATTATGGTTGCTTAACATCTTAACAAGAATTCAGAATAATTTATTGGAATTTTATTATTATTCCCTTAAGTTCCTAGTGGAACATAGGATTTCAACTACACGTCTTTACTTGCTTCTGTCTTCTGCTGTGCTTTTCACTTGCATTCATGTTAGTCCATACTGTTTCAACTCCTCTTCACATGATCTCCTCCATGTCACCCTTCGACGTCCCACTCGCCGCTCCCCTTTTGGGTTCCACTCGAGCTATGGCCTGACGCGCAATGTCACCCAACGGCCTCCTCAGTGAGTGTCCAACCCATCTCCACTTATTTCTCCTGCATATTTGTTGGGCGATTGGTTCTTGTTTTGTTTGTTCCCATAGTTTCTTGTTTATGACTCTTTCCGGCCATCTGATCTTGAGTATAGAACGAAGACAGTTGTTGATAGAGGTCTTCAACAGACTGTTGGAAATATTCTTTGTGACCCGCCAAGTTTCTGATCCGTATAGGAGAACTGACTGACTTGACGTTTGTATTGAAAATCCGAATTCTGTTGTTGATGTTGAGTGACGGAGATTTCAAGATTGGTTTCAGGTTGATGAATGTGTTTCTCGCCTTCCCGATTCTCGATTTGACATCCTCGTCCGTTCCTCCTGTAGTTGAGACAATGCTCCCTCCCAGGATAAGTGAATGAAGTAACCTCTTTCAAATCCCTCCCGTTGACGGTGACTGATGCTGGATGTTGCTGCTGCTGTTGTTGTTGTTGGTTGTTTATTTTCATAACCTCCGTCTTGTCTATGTTCGCCTGGAGTCCTATCTTCTCTGGCTGCTTCTTCGACCAGTTTGTCGGTCGGTTTTCGCTTGTAAGTCTTCGATTTAGTGTGACATCAAACATAAATCATCCGCGAAATCCAGGTCTTCTAGGGTCTTCACATCAGTCCAGTATATCCCTGTCTTTCAGAAGAATTCAAATTTCAGAATAATAATTATGCAATGTGAATAAAGGCAGATTCACTTTGTCAGGAGAACGAGATTTACGTCCAAATAAATAATTTATGTGAAAATATGGAGAAGTAATGCTATGACGCCGTGAACCTTTACTTGTGGAAGTAGGGCAAAGTGATCGGCAATCGTTTTTATAATTAATTTCCAACTTTACAGTATTTAAACCACCAATTCTGTTGATTAATTCATAATATTCTCAGCCTTCTCTCTGGTGGGCTAAAAGAAATCTGGTGTGCAGTCAACAGTTAACGTGCTGCAGACTGCGTGTGCATATATAATGTGCCAACGAGTTGAATCAAGAAAACGTTTCATTGATGACTATATGCAGACACAAACAAGGCGAACTAAGAAACATTCACACATGAAAACTAATATTCGCGTCTTACGATCTGATATCATTCATGAAAACAGTAGTGGATTTTCCTAAACACGGTTGTCAGTGTAATTCAGTGTAACTATACCATAATTCGTTGATTTATTATGAAGTGATAAGCGAACTCTTTCTTAGTTTAATCCCCGACGAGAGCAGAAGTCCTGAAGGCAATCAAGATGCTAAAAGCTGGAAAAGCAGCAGGACCAGATGGAATCCCCGCAGAAGCATTGAAAATCGACAACAGCGAGCTTGATGATGCCACTACTGGAGAAGGTGTGGAAAGAAGACAAAGTACTCGAGGATTGGAAGAAAGGATACTTATTCAAACTACCAAAGAAAGGAGATTGAAGGCAATGCAAGAACTGGCACGGAATTGTGTTCCTATCTATTCCAAGCAAAATACTAAGCCGCATCATCCTGGAGAGAATCAAACAAGCCCTGGATGAAAAACTTCGACCAGAACAGTCTGGATTCAGGAGAAACAAGTCATGCATTGATCAGATCGCCACATTACGGATCACCACTGAACAAAGCTTGGAATGGCAGTCACCTCTCCGCCTCACTCAACTTCATCGACTTTGAAAAAGCCTTCGACAGCGTCGATCGAGAGGTGCTTTGGCAACTACTTCGCTACTATGGGGTGCCACCGACAATTATACATCTCATCCAACAGCTGTACGCCAAGTAATCCACATCGGGAAACTGACGGAATCCTTCGAAGTGAGTATAGGAGTAAGACAAGCTGGCTGCCTACTATCAACAATGATTTTCCTGATTGCAGTAGATTTGATAATGCGATAGATATTGGAGAATGAGGAAACAAGCATAAAATGGACTCACACGAAAAGAGACTTGGAGGATCTGGACTTCGCCGATGATATATGTCTGATTTCGTACAATTTAGAAGATATGCAAGCGAAAAGCAACAAGTTGGCAGGAGAACCATCCAGAGAAGACAGGACTTCAGGTGAACATAGAGAAAAAAAAGTGATGAAGATTCCTGGGAAACACCACCACCGCCAACAACAACAACAGACAACAATCAGCATAAATGGAAGGAACCTGAAACAACCTCTTTTATCTACCTGGGAAGCATCGTTTCAAATACAGGCGACACTGACGAGGATATCAAAGCAAGAATCGGAAAAGCAAGACAAGCTTTCACTACTCTCAAGTCTATGTGGAGGTCAACAGCACTCAGCATCAAAACGAAGATAAGATCGGGATTTTCATTTCCAATGTGAAGTCAGTCAGTGCTACTATACGGATGGATCAGAGACTTGCACTGAGCGTCATAAACAGCATCTCAAACAAACTACAGGCTTTCATTTACAGCGTCGGTAGCACAGTGGTTAGGACTCCCACTGACCATGCACATGGTCCGGGGTTCGATTTCCTGCCGACGCACACCCAATATCTATGGTCGGCCTGTAAAATTTGGGCTACCGATATCCATGCTGAAAATTCCATACTTCTAGCAAAAGTACTGTGTGGAATCAAGCTGTAAACGAAAAAAATTAGCTGTCTTCGCTAAATACTACTCAAAATCAGATGGCCGTCAGAAAAGTTCATTAACAGAGAGGGATCTCTGTCAATGAGCGAACCAACACAGCAGGAACCAACCGATTGTGAAACAAATAGGCAGGAAGTAATGGAGATAGGTGGATTGGCTGGCCATACTCTGAGGAAACAAGCCATCAAGTGAGTGACATCACTAGACAAGCCATTGCTCGAGTGGAACGTGGTCGAAAGGGAAGCGGTGGCGAGTTGGTCGTCAGTGCAAGGGTGAGGGTGACTTGGAGGAGGTCATGTGAAGAGGAGATGAAAACGTGTGGGCAGACTTGGAGCCAGGTGGAGACTGTAGCAGAGAACGGAATGCAATGGAGACGCCCGGCTGAAGCCCTATGTTCCTCTAGAAATTAAAGGAAACAATAAAATAAATGACTTCATTTTGCTGAAATCAGTGATGATCACCCAAATGTCCACATTAGTTGAATTGCCATCATTGATCCGTTGAAATATCTCTGCTGTGTGTTTATCAGTTAATGAGTAACAGTCTTCATAAATACAACATCAAATTGTTACGTAACATGGATTCTCAGTAAAAAATCAGCTTACAAATTCCAAGTAGAATGAAATGATTGTCGTGGAGTTTCCCTGTGATTACTATCATTTAAACGACAACATGTTAATCTCTAGGCATCAACGATGCATCCACACTGCAAGTTGACATTTCAACACAAATCAAGCAGACGCGAAGATGTCATCTCTCTCGTATTCCCTTGACAGTTCTAAAACTTATCTGCATTTAATTTGTATAACCATCGATAGTTTGTACTCATCATTTTGAAATTCCTACTTTGAAGCTACTTGTACGTAGAATAATAATGTTAGTCACTGAAGTTTCTATTGAATTAAATTGAACCTGTGACACATCGACTGCCAGTACTTGGTTTCCGCCCGTTGGTTACCACTTTCGCAAATTTCTCCTCATATTTCAGCATGAATGACAAGGTTGCATTACCCGTCCGCTCGCTATATGTGTCATTCAAACAACAGTTAACGTGAAAGATCTGTTCAGATTAACTAAGCTCCAACTAGCTGAGGAGTGTGTGAGGTGTGATAAAATAGTTAATAGAGCTAATCACACTTCTAAAGGGACGAGCATGTATTTAAATACCAACTTCTCTATGTATACTATATTTAAAATGCAATTACTGAATTGAATTCCTAACTGGAATTTGTCAAGTCTAATTTTACCAAGGGATGATGTTGACGTACGACATGTCTTTGTTTTATGAATACAATCAGGCCAAATCGTTACTGAATGTTTTCTATGCCATTGTGCGGGTAAAAATTGCTGTGCATGTTCCACATAATTGTTTCGTGAAGTCTATAGTCTACGGTCTTTTAGGTATTTCTGACTGTGTGATATTTGAAATGAACTGCGGTGTAAAATAATATTGTAAAAGTGGAGGTCACTTCATCCCTCATCTATCAAGCTTTCTAGGCCAAGTGAACTTGAAGTCATCTCAGAACTTATTGCAGAGTAGCCTAGAGGGCATGCACTTTTCACTTTGCATATAGGAATTTCAACACTGACCTCACTTAGCATTGGCGTAAAGTATCCACGGATTCTTGAGAATAATTAGACAGATTCACTTGAGAGGCAGTAATCAAATCTGCGTTAACCTATGGCGACTGATTCGTGTAATGTACGCTAGTGACTTGTTTTAGCCATCATGGAAGTCATCCAGATAGTATTTATGAAGTCACAAATGCCACCATAATTGTTGTTCCCCTCTTCATTAAGTCTTGTTTATGTTAAAGAGTGGATTTAGCAACAAAGGTCGAATAGTCTTCAATCAGTCTTTACTGACAAATCAATTTTGATATGTAGTAAACTGTTATTGGCTTGTGTAATTTGAAGTGTATTCTGCTAAACACCTTCCACCAAAAGGTGAATACTTCTTTTTAAGTTATTGATATTTATGAGGTGGTGTTGGTAAAGATTAATCGGGTGTTCATGCATAATGTGTGGCATCTTCTGCGGGTGACAGCGCGTAAACAACATCAATAACAAACCAGTAACAATTGTTCCTTTAATCGAATTTCAGATTTTGCCATCGATTGATTGGACCGAATTGCTCTGTCTCAGGTTGAAATGTCGGCTAAATTTCAATAATATTTATATGACTAGTTACACAAGAGGTGACTCTAGTGGTTCAAGTGATCTAGTGGATAACGCTTTGGCGTTTTAAACTATGGGCAATGGGTTCGAGCCTCGGTGGGAACATCATCACTCACTGGGAAATACAGGCACATCCAGATGACGAGTGCCAAATAGAAAGAAATGCGCACCCTGGATTCCACTGCTACTCACCAACCACCAATTAAGTTGTTCCTTTTACCTGTCAATATCACTTACAGGCTTTACGGTTTCACTGGATGTTTCCACTTAAAATTCATGAATACACATGTAGAGGATGTCCAGTGTGCAAGATATTCACTTCATGTTCTTTTAAATCTGAAGATCTGAGAGTCGTGACTGACAACAGTGTACTGTTCGATGGGCTCACTCACTTTCTACAATTTTTGGATTAACGATAGGCCTACATTGTCTCCATAAATTTAGATGCAAATATGTAGATGTTCAGAAAGGTAGCCCAAATGTCAAACAGGCCGCCAGCTACCTACATTATTAACATTAGCTTACTTTTTGTACTTTACTGTATTCCTTCTATTGTGTATCCACTGGTTCCGGCTCTATTAGCACCATGAGTAGTACAAAATTGTCCTGTCATTGACCATCATGTAATTATTAGTTTTTGTGGTTATTTTTTTCTTATTTTTTATTTTTTTTCGGCAATATAAACTGACAATCATTGGTTGTGAACGCCATTGCCACCACCTTAAAATTTTGTATTATGCAGGATTACTCACACTACCACTACAAACACTGCATTAGACGTAGCAATAAAAAACAAAACAACAACGCTGAAATGTTATTTTATTATTGTTTAGAGTTGTTTCAACCAAATTAACTAATCATCTTGGCGATAAACATTCTTAAATATCCTTTCATAACTTCTTGTATGACTATAGCTTTACTGTCACCATGCATAATCATACCATAACTTCCGCTACCCAATACTGAGTTATTATTATATGCTGTTTATTTTCGTTTCTACTTCTTGGAACTTTTTCACATTTAAAAAAAATTATTTTGCGTTTTTCCTGTTTTTTTGCTGTTGGTGTCTTTATATTTATTTTTTTTGAAATACTCTTTTTAAATGTTTGGTAAACTTAGATGCAAATATTGTAGATATGTGCTGAAAATTCCACACTGTACCACTAGTACTGTTTCTGGAGTAAAGAAAATTATTATTATTAAATATCTACTCATTGATAACTTTTCATACATGCAAGTCTTTAACTAAATACGAAACACTGAGATCACGAAAACGATTTGTCAGAATATTCAGATTTTTGAAGAAGAAAAACTTCTGTCAACATTGATTGTATATGAGTGACTGAGTCATGAGTCCTCTACTGAGGGGCACGTATTTAGAGATGTCATAAAGAAGGTGTTGAATTAAAAAGATGGCTACCAAACATTGAAGTTTCTATAGATGAAGTGTTGCCTTTTATAAGGTGAAGTTGTTAGCCTACCTTCCCTTAACTCTCGGGTAGGTAAGTTACACTCGTTTGCTGTTTCTGAATCAAATCCCAAACCAGAAATGTTGCTGGCAAACGTTCTAACATTAAGACGCTTATGCACAAGAATATATGTCGAGACAAACAAATGTAACTGATCTTTTTGACAGAATTACAGTCATTTTTCTGTAATATGCTAATAGAATTAAGTGATTTGTTCGAGTGGCCTGTTTGTTATTTACTAACTTATCTATATACTAGAGTCCGATGCCTCACTCAGTCATTCTTGTTTGTCATTTAGGATTCCGATAGATTGTGCGATGGGTGGATATCACAGTACCCTAAAGTTAAAGTCACATTCCTGTAATATCGTCGGTTGTCTTCATAAGTTTTTCCTGCTATCATATTTTGTCTTGAGGCTTTCACCAACTCTTAGAGACATAGAGCCCTTTGTGTTTGCATTACCATGAGTGTCGCCGGATTCTATCAAGTTAAGGGGGGAATGTTGTTTATCACAGGTTAGCTATTTCAACTTTGATTTGTTAGGTGCATATGTGGTTTTCTTCAGATGCTGACGACATCTATACTATGATCACTTGTAACCATGAAAACTATGAGCTGCTTCCTAAGTGCTCCCAGATTCAAGATCATCTATGTGTCATCTAAGTGAAGCGTTCCATAGAGAGCAATCTGTGTGTGCATTGCCACTTCGGTAGATGTAGGTGTATCAATACTTAGCAACTTACAGAACTACTGCGTCATTTCACTGTGTTTTTGAATGAACCCTCTGTAAAATGCTGATGTTCTGAGGCGTCGTCTCAATATTCCCTTCAAATATTGTGTTACAATGGTCTTGACAATCAGGATATTTAGGAGTATTCCCTCGAATCACTAAGATCCTGAAATCCACGAGTCGCATACATGAGGCGTGTATTTTTATTCCTTTACGTTCCAGTGGAACATAGGGCTTCAAACTCTAGGATAGAAGTTTCGGTAGCAGTGATGTTAACGGGATGGGTTGCTAGACTCATGCCTAACCTTTCTTCTTTACCAGTTTCATTACTGGCTTAGCGAGGTAAAGGGGTGTGTCGACTGAGGATCTGGCCCCGGACCATATGCGTGGTAGGCGAGCATTCTACCACTGCGCCACCGGCGCGTATTTATTGTTAAATCAACGACAATCATCAGGCGTATATGTGAGCACATAATCATTGTCTAACCATTATAGCATGCATACCTAGGGGTAATATGCATAAATGTTACAATAAATTTACCGAGGGATATCACAGTGTTAAGAAGAGAGGAAAAATAAGGCGTATTGGTTAAAGCATTCGAATAGCTAGGCAGCAGATATGTCTCCTTTCTATGAAGGCAAAATTAAAAGTGGGGACAAAGATCATTTATATGATGTTTACAAATTTCACGAACAAGGTGCTAATAGACACCGAACTTGCACAGAAAGTAGAAATATTCAATGCAATCAACTCACTCAAGGCCAGCTGCGAAGATATTAAGACCAGACGGAGGCGAAGCCCACTTCGAATGAGAATCCAGGAACACAAATCAGCCGTGAAAAGACACGATATATATTCTTTCATATCAATGCATAAAGAGATTTATGGATATCAGTTTGATTCGGATAATGTCGAAATCTTAGACAGAGGAAACACTAAAAGTGCCACGGAATTCCTAGAAGCCTGGTACTCAAGCGAAAATGCAATAAACAAACACGTTAATATATCGACCAAATATTTTTTTTATTCCTTCACGTTCCCAGTGGAACATAGGGCTTCAAGCTAGAAGCTTGAAGTTTCTGTAACAGTGTTTATTTTTACAGGATGGGGTTGCTGGTCACATGCCCAACCTTTTCTCTTTATCAGCTTTTATTTTTGGCTTAGTGAGGTGAAGGAGTGAGTCGGCCGGGAATCGAACCCCAGACCATGTGCATGGTCGGTAAGCGTCCTAACCGCTATGCCACCGACGCATATAGACCAAATATACCAACTGATAAAAAGTAAATCATGGGAACAGAAAGTTTAAAATGCAAATCAATAAAAAATGAGCAATACATATGTAAAGATGGTTACCGGGAGACGCGATTCTATCACTCATAAAGAAATTTAAATTAGTTGACTTTACACTAAAAATCGCGCTGTAGATGTTGTCCATAAAGATGGTGAAAGCTCCGCAGCTAAACCAACCAGCTCAGAGAACACTATTGAATGCAAATCACCCCCCTGAGCTACAGATCTTCTCTCTTATTTCAGATATCCCCGTGCCGATATGTTAGGGGTTCGGAAGTAAGGAAAGGTACCCACCCACTGGTTAGATGTAAGGTTATTATGCCAAAATACCTGAGGTGGGCGAATCAAGCTCTTGCAAAACTGGCGCGGAATCATGCTGTTGTTCACTCCAAGATAAATACTCAGTCGCATCATTCCTGTGAAAATTAAAGATATATGTTCAGTAATTCAAAACGCCGTCCTCCGGAGACAGTTGAACTGAGAAGGAGCATATCGCTAGCGGATCAAAAAGACCTGCTGCACCTTACTGGTCAGGTGTGAGGACAAATACTCGCCGAAGACATTGGTTAGCCGTTGCGCTATATCGTGAATTGGCAGAAGTTAGAATTCATGGACTGGCCATTGGATCGGGTCCCAGTGGCTTAATGGTATACGAGCTCGCCTTGTAACCAGAAGGTCCTGGGTTCGAACCCCGGCGGGTGCGTACTGATGAAGAGTCCCAAACTAGGACGAAGCAGCTGTCCATTACTCCCAGGTTTTTCAATGGTTCTCTAACCAATATCAGCTCATGATGAAATCCTGTAACCAATCAACCAAATCCCTGGAA
>OX235275.1:13809369-13864951 GCA_944472155.2 Trichobilharzia szidati
GCTGAAAATTCCTTGTTGTATCATTAGTACTGTTTTTGGAATAAAGCAAATTATTGTTATTATTATTATCATTAATTAAAAGGCTTGACAGAACACGTGGTTTAGTTTATGTGCAAAAGGAAATATGAAGCATACTCAATCTACAACGTGGTGAGTCACAGTCTGATTTCTTTAAATTACCGATTGACATAGTTAGCCATTCGATCGAATACAGACACTAGGCTTTAAAGACACTTGAATCTTTTTGTTGTGACAATGAATAGACTGTGCTCTTATGACAAGCGTACTCATAACTAGGCTGACAGACACTTCACTCACCATGATTTAAACTCAATTCACTCATTATTTGCTAGTACCATACAATTTCGTCACTGTTACCTCGCAAGAAAATTACATTAATAAAAAAGGCACAAATCAGCAGAGATTTCGAATAATAATGTGTAATGCCTAATAATGAATTCGATATCGTCATGGTTAATGGAAGCCATATGGAAGCCGACTGATTCCAAAGACTCTGATGTACATCTAGATACTCTGGTGACCTGTAGGAATTAATTCGTATTTCTAAACTACATATGTGAACCGAAATCTGCAGTTATTGAATTGAGTGACAGGCATTCACATTACGAAACGTTTTATCCTTAAGGTAATGCAATATGAATGGAAGAAACAAAAACACTAGTAAATGGATAAGCAATGAATTCTATGTTGGAATGATAGAAGCTCAACCGGTGAACTTATTATGCATGAGAGAGTCATACCAGCGGAAAATTTAGGTCGGTTCGTCTCAGTGAAATTTGTCTAGTTGTATATCAAATAGCTTGAAGATTCTCTCAGTATGGATAGTTCAAAAAGGAATACAAGAGGGAAGCAGAGACAGATCCTAACATAGCCATCATTGCTGCCAGAAAAGCTACACTTACTGAATCTGTCAGCATACGTCAGACAATAAATCCTAGCCAGTATATGCGTAAGGAAGTTATAACCATTTCCAGCGACTAAAAACACAAACAAACTGATTATTGTCTCATAGTTATGCACAAAAATAACTGGTATTCAAGTTGATATAATTCTCATGACAACCAGGTTTTGAACTGACAATCATCAGTATTTAACAAATTTGTCATGGCATGACTACGCAGGAAATTATATCACTTTCAGATGATGGAGGGAAGACACTGTGCTTCTTATAAATTATAATTGTTTTTGAGCAGCCGTTGATTCGCATGACAATTGTAAGATTGATGACAATGATATAGGAATTAAATCAGAAATTAAGTATCTTGGACTTATTCTCTCTTCTGATCTCTCCTGGTCTTCCCATGTCTCAGCGACTCCGGTAAAATATTCCGCCTGACATTTTACATTAAGAAGTTAAGGCACTCGGGTATAACCCCCTTCTTTATCGTTCACCCTTATTCTTTCCTGGTTTGCTTAAATAGGACTATGTCACAATTCGTAGAATGCAGAAGACTGTCAGTAGGATGAGTGGTGTCCCTGTGGACTACATAGTTAACGTCGTTGTCGATAGGCATTTGACTTCGTGCAGTAAATTTGCCAAAGGGATTTTGTCTGATTTGGAGCATCCACTTCACCCTCAGCTTTCACCTTGCATCTCCTCAGGTAGAACAAGAAGTAACTTCAGAAAACTGTATACTCGCACGTCTAAGTATAAAAATTCTATGATACCATACTTGGCAGGTATTTTATGTGATGAAAATAGCGTCAGGCAAGAATTGACTAACCTTTTTTCATCTAGTAAATAAACAATCTCCTCCATCCATCCTTATATACCTTCAGGTTTTACTTTTATTATTTCTATTATATTTATGGTTCTGTTGCTTCTTTGTTTTTACTTTCATAACTGCAAACACCAACTTATCTCTATGACTGCTGTAATCTTTGTTTTTTCCCTCACCATATCATGTGAAGAGAAAATTATATTCAATATTTTTAATCATGCAAGGATTTGTATATCTCATCGACAATACTGTGTAAAACAAGCCCACGGCGATTTCTACTTGTATTATTATTATTACCTTAACTTGTTGTCATTATTATTATTTCCATTTTAAATGCTGCATGTTTTTTTTTGACATTACCCCTATTGTAAATGTGGAAAATTTTCTGTGTGATTAATATTTATAATTTGAGGAAATTAGATGCAATATTGTGATTAATGCTGAAAATTCTATTCTGTATCACAAGTGCTGTTTTTGGAAGAAAGTAAATTATTTTTGTTATTAGAGAATCCAGAAGGAGGATAACCCCAACCATTCATGTATTCATCCCAAGATTGTCACCTTTGCAGTTAGAATGACAGACAAAGTATTGAGAAGAATATTGGCTCTAGTGCTATGCTGACATATACGTTTAGTAGTCACATCACTAAACCACCATTAAACACATAGATCATATGGTAAAGTGAATCAAATGCAGGTTGTGCGTTTTCTGTAATCACCCATTTTGTTGCTGATTTGGTTGTGAAAGCGTAGTCTACTGGATAGTTGGAAGCTGATATTGAATGCCTAATATGTAGGAGACTTTATATATACTTTTATATTTCATTCACGCTGTGAAGCTTTTGTTGAGACAGAGTAGGATGGCTAGCTCCACACCCAACTTATCGACTTCTTCCGGGCTTACGACCGGCTACTAAACTGGTAACCTATAAGACGGACAACGAGCGAACCAAAAATCCAAGGAACTGCAGTTGTTGTTGTGGGTTGGAGGGTGAACTCAGAAAACCATGTTATGAGACAGCAGCTTGTGGGCAGTCAAGGAACCAGCGAAAGAAGACAAAAAGAAAAAGATAAAACTTCTGAAGCCGTCTTTTCCACTTGGAACCTTAAAGGAGAAATAATAATACTGATTATAAGCAGGAAAGTTTCAGCCCCATCGTATGTCCCAGCAGTCCCAGAAATAATTATGACAAGCCAAAATGTTATTATCTTGGATAGCCAAAGCATTCAATAGTCGGGAAGGGTGAGAAATAAATGGGTAAGTAAGAGAATATATGAGGAAGCCATCGTTTTGGTTGAAAATCCATGGATTTGAAGAAGGAAATAAGGGCAAATCAAATCTGTATACAAGACACAATTTTTATACCACTTAAGTTGCTTTGTTTATTGACTTCTTTGGCTTGACGCATTGAAATCCATCCGACAATCACCAAATGGGACGAAATGGACAACTTGCATTCTAGCCAATCCAGCTGTCAAACTGAATAAATGTCTATACTACTGAAACGTTAAAAGTAGTTTCAGTCATTATGTATAATTCAAAGCACACCTGCTATCATGAACACACAAATAAATTTCCGAAAGCATGAGTTTTCTTAGTACTAGGATTTTTCCTCATCTCCCATTGACATGTATTATTGATAACGGATTCGCAATTGAAACGCTGTGAATTCTGTATTGTTCCCAGAGATTATGATGCGACTTTAGGTGGAATAATAACTCCTCTACTGAGTGAGGTATATTTCGTAATTTTTTATGTGATTGGCCTCACACCTTAAAGCTTTATTCCCCTACCCAGGGATTTATTTCCATTGCTTGAAAACACTTTAAATAATGAACTTCATAATCTAAGAGTTATCATATGGATCGGAGTTAGGTTGACAGCAATAATCTGTGATTTATCAACAAGGTCTGAGGACAAAATTATTGTATGTACCATAGTGTTTGCTGGATATGGTAAAGGGATCGTTGTAGGTAAAAGAATGAACTAAAGAATAATTCACTGAACTGGCAGTTTAGGCTATATGGCAATAAAGTATCATAGTAGTGAACATCAAGAAGAACAACACCGATGAAGAACTCTTCATTAAAGTTAAAATAAATTTACTAAACATAATAGACGGAAGAATTCAAACTTGACGCTGTATACTCATAACCCTTAATCAAAACCGAAGCGGCTTGTTCGAAAAGTTGCAAGGTGACAGATTATCTTCTTTCCCCACTATACCTTAGGTGCATCATTTTAAAGAACATCATGCCTTTACCTATCCGGGCCAACATTTATCATCTAGGTTGGCATATGCGTGTGTTGATGAATCAATGGCGGAATGTTCGCCAACCAAATGAGTCGTCCGACTACCAATTTCTGGCACATGCACACCTAAACATTGCCTAGAAGACCTTGAAGTTTGCTCAAAATATTATAAACTTCACTCCATTAATGAAACGCCACCGATTCGGAAACGTCAAAGCATGAAGCCCAGTATTTCACTCGAAACAGCTGTTCTGATAGCAGATTCAACACCCAAGTCACATCACTTGAATTTGGAGCCATATGTACAGCTTAGTACTTACTCTTCAATGTTCTCAATTTTTGATCTTGCCTGCTAGAATATGTAGGCTGAGTGAAGAGAATATCAAGAAATACAACTGTGGTAGGATTTCAACTTTAAATGTTTATTTTAAAGATGAAAGCTTTGCCACCATATGGACGTATTTTCTTGCTACTAAGAAGATAATGAAAAATGCATTTCCCTGGATTTGAAAGTTCATGCAAACAATAATCATAGTAACAACCCCTTTCTGAACAACATGTTTCTATACAGTACAAAATTTTCGACATGACATAACCTACTTTATTTGAGGTTACTCTGAATTAAACAGTAATCTTCAGTGTTTCACTGAACTGAATTTCCTACAACCTGAAATATGCTCCAGCCCCCTCAGGTATTTGTCACTTTCTGAATACTTGGAGCAATATACCAGAATTCATTGAAGATCGCTCGTTAGTAGAGGTTGTTTCTCAAGGATGTGAATTGATATTTAAAAAGTATAGTTGAGCAGATTCGATTCATTATACCTTGTATAAATTTAGGTGGTTCGATAATTCAAGTAGATTGCCTCCTGTATTAGTAAGACAATTCTACTGAATAAATAGTGAAGCCTTATAATGTACTAGTTGCCCATTGAAGCTTAATTTCTTGTTCATAGTCACAGCGTACGACGTGTCTTATCATATTTGATAAAGTTATGGGCAATAGATATTGTTTGAACCTGTATTAATTTCAGAAATGGAGTGGTAATTCACATGACTGCGTAGATAAGACTGAAAAGTCTGGATATTTCGAATTGTACAATTATACAGCCGGTAAATATTCCTACGCTCTAAACCACTGTCTCTTGCACTAATACGTACGTAATCATTAATTCTGGCGATAGGCGGAATGTATTCATGCGCCTTATTCGGCTTCGTATGTAAAGGAACAAATGTTTAAGTTTTGATCTGATTTCCCTGTTATAATTATTTTCTTTTTACCTTTACGTGTATGAATAATCACAATAATCACAACACACAACACATCGCAACTCTAGGGGACTGTTGTTATAAATATATAAATAGTAAACGGAAACTTAACAGCTTATTGACCAAGAAACACAGGGAAGCCCTAGATAAGCTGCGAAATAATGAGAATATAATAATTTCGAAGCCTGATAAAGGCTCTGGAGTAGTAATAATAAATAAAACTGAATACATAGATAAGATGAATGGAATACTCAGTGATCATCGAAAGTCTCAAAAAATTACATCTTCTGTCGATCCGACAGAGAAAGTGGAGAAACAACTAATTGAGTCACTAAAAAGACTTAAACAACAAAGTAGTATCATAGACGGTTTATATGAATCTTTAAAGCCTACTGGCACGGTTACACCAAGATTATTTGGACTACCAAAAGTGCACAAAATCGGTTTGCCGCTTCGACCAGTGTTGGACATGTGTAATTCCCCATTTCATGCAACAGCAAAATGGCTAGTGAAGCTCCTAAAGCCTCTGCATAATGAATTGGTAAAACATAGTGTAAATGGCAGTTTTGAATTCGTTGAAAAAATAAGAAATCTTAAAGTGAGGGACAAGTTTATGATATCTTTTGATGTATCCTCTTTGTTCACCAATGTACCGGTAATGGAAACAATTGATTTTATATGTGAGGAGATTACTACACGAAACATAGACATCCGGATTTCTATATCCACCTTGAAGGAACTTATTTTAAGATGTACAATGAATGTTCATTTCTTATTCAATAAGGAATATTACAGGCAAATTGATGGTGTAGCTATGGGTTCCCCATTAGGTCCAATCCTAGCTGATTTTTTCCTCGCTAAATTAGAGAATGGACCACTGAAAGGAATAATTAATGACATGGAGTTCTAATGTCGATATATGGATGACACATTTGTGGTTATGAAAGACGAGAATGATGCAATGAATATCCCTGACAAGTTTATTGATGCACATTCAGCAATAAACTTTACCATAGAGAAAGAAAGTAATGACAGTATCTCATTCCTAGACGACTTCATGGCAAGGAAAGATGATAGCACACTAAGAAGGAGTGCGTATAGGAAACCTACAACAACAGGTCAGTACACTCATTTTTTTTATTTTTGTACCTTTGAAATATAAACGTAACCTGGTAAAGTGTCTGGTTCATAGAGCTAAGTTAATCTGTTCAGACGACTGCCTCAATGAGGAGCTTAAGATTATTAAAGAATTACTTAGAAAAAATGGTTATCCAAATAAATTTATTGAGAAGAATTTGAATTTAGCACCAAGGAGAGTCAGTATTGCTACAGTTTCGAAAAAACCAATGTTCATAAAATTGCAGTTCCTCGGTGACAACATCAGCGAAATCATAACACAGCGCTCGAAGAATTCAGTTAAAAGAGCTTATTATGCAGCAGAAGTACGTTGTCTCTTCAAAAACCACCCCTTTTTCTCAAATGAAACAGTCCAGATTCTGAATTGATTTTCAAGACATTAAGAAAAAAGTACTTCTGCGTATACCAGTTTCATTCTGCGACTGATGTCTGTTGAATGACTCTTTGAAATTTCAGCCAGTTTATTTTAAAGTAAACTGCCATAATGGTACTATTTCCTACTCATTTTTCCATTTATCATCCTGTTGTTTCTGGAACACTGTGGATACTTTTATTGACCATCATGAATTCTACGGTATTATGTTATTTTGATAGATATGTTGTACACCAGCATGAAAGAAGTATTGCGATGGCATCAGTTTTCAGAAAGAAGAGAACACGAGGTTCTGTGAGGAAATCTTTTCAGTGACTTCAATTTCAAAAGCTGTACAATCGCATTTAAATACATAATTTTACATTTATAAAATATTTGAACTTGATTCCATATAATTACGAAGGTAAATAAAAGGTGACAATTATCTTCAACTAGACGTGGCTTACGAGAGTCGTAGAAACAAAAATTACTCAGGATTAGGATATAATTGTAAAATAGTTAATTTAAACGAATTATGAATGTGAGCAAAAAAATGGAGGCTAATGTAGCATACCGAATTAGATCCATGGTAATTGTAGAGGTTGGAGGAATTTCTTTTGAACACACATCTCCGGCTTTCCGAGGGCATCTGCAATGCAGAGAAGTCGGAAACACATTGGTTTTGGTAGGTTTCTATTGACTTAGTAAATTACTTTGAATGAATGAGTTGAGATGTTGGGGGGAGGTGCTGATGAGATATTCAATAATGGCACTTCTGAATGAACCGGTGCCTTCTTTTCGCAATCATGCTGAGTAACGTTCTCTAACAAGCATACAACGACCTATGTATCTGGCTGCTCCAGAGCAGGAGAACTGGTATATACACAGTGAATTGATCATACACGAGATTTTATCCTTCGCATTGTTTCGAAGAATTGGGTAGTTAGACAATGTCATTCTAATTGTTGCTGTCGGGAAGGTCTTCCTTTAAAGAGCTGGATATTCTCCTCTTTAGGATATGAGCTGTCAAATTTCCCCTAAAATTCAGATTCGGCGCTGAATCGCATCCTTCTCTTTTTGGTTTAGGTTTCATGTTCTTTCCAACAAAACATGCCGAATAGCCATTTTGAGCCAGGATATTTCCCAGGAATAAGAGCTCCTCTTCCAAGCAATCTCTGCTACAGATTTTTATTTCGATGCGATGGGTTAGTGTGACGATGAGAGATCGTTTTCGCTAGTTTTTCAGTTTTGCTGACTAAAATATTCTGAAGTAAGACATGGGTACTGCAACGATGAGAACTCAAGCGTTTTGTTCTGAACACAGAAATCACTTACTGCATTCTTCTTTGTAGCTCACAAAAACACTTTTATGGATCACACACAATCCCAAAATTATTGCAGCAATATCAGAAAGGCTGCTTGACTGAGAAAATCTGAAGTATTATTCAACAGTAATAACATACATCAAACATAATAATCTACCTCAGCAACGCCGTCCACAACTTTACATTCAGAAAGTTTATCAGGTACAGAACACAAACTGCGCAACATATTCAAATGACTGTACACAGTTGTGCGTTGCCAGCAAATCAATAGAAGTACTCACAAAATGTTGTGATTAAAACTCTGTCTGCATGAATCGACAAGAACGAAACACGTTTTCAGAGGACAGTGCATAATTAGGCAAATAAAATGGACTTCACTAGAACAATATTGTAGGCGTTTAACGACACATTATCAAATTAATATATGTGTAAAACTTGGGCACTGTGGTAGTAAGTAATTCCATATTAGTTTGTTTATTAGGTAAATAAAAATAACCAAGAACCCATCATTCAATAAATATGTAGAAGAAAATATAGATAGATAGGGCAAACTCTGAAGAGACCGTCGAGTGACATCGCGCGCCAGGCCATCGCTCGACTGGCAGCCAAATGGGAATCAACGAGTCTAGAGTAGGTTTGAGGGTGACATGGAAGAGATCGTGCGAGGAGTAGACAAAAGATTATGGACAGGTGAATTGGATAGTAGAAAATGGGGCAAAGTGAAGCTGTGCTGTTGAACGCAAAGGAATACTTACATTATACCGGTGAAATTATACTCCTCGAATGTCTCAGTCGTCGAAGGGATAGGAGAAGAATGTATTTCGGTCACTTATGTGTACTAACTAGTTGGGTCACGTAAAAATCAGTGTGAAACTAACTTCATCAAAAGATGTTTGAATCAGAGCAAAGGTCGACCAGCAGGAAATCACAACTCTTTTATATATACAGGTAATATCCGAAGTTACTAGAACAATATTTTAATCATTTTTGGATAGTTGTTGCCAAGAAGATTCTTCAATGTCTCAATTTGTTTCTCTTTAGAATAAGAGATGTAATAATGTAGGAAGACAGGTTGAAATCATATAAACGACAAAATTTATCTGATTTTAAATATATAATCCAGTGACTAAAAGGATCACTTCACCATCTGCAAGCATACGAGCACAAACTCTTAATTATAAGACACCTATATTTTACTTCTATGGATCCACCTGGGCAACTAATAAAACTAATTCACCTGGAGGAAGGTGGATATATTTAGCAGCAGACGTTCTAAAATTACCAGAGAACTCCTGTAAACCTAACACTGAGGATAGTCTCCGATTAACGTGTTCATTCAGGTAGATGAGATTGCACAATCAATTAAGAAAACATCAAATTGTTGAGAAGACAACGAAACGATCAGTATCTGCGTACAATCAGCCAAAGTTATGGTAGCTTACCTCATTAAAAAAGATACCATCAAACAGTGCAGAGTAGAAGATTAATGATTGTTGCTCACTAAAAACACTCAGCTTGAAGAGAATCACAATACTGAAGAAAGAGTAAATGCCTTCATCTAATGTTTGCAAATGGAGTTTTCATTATGCGTAAGCACCATAAGAGTAAACAAATATCATATGATTCAAATCCATCGTAATCAATTTTAGTGTTTTTTGCAAGTCGCCTGCGATAAAGTGTTGACAGATTACAATTTATGTTCATTAGAATGATGAAAATAGTTTGCCTATGAGTATGTATTTTACACGTAAACAATAATTTCTGAAATATTGTAGAACACGTATCCAATAATATTCTTCAACTTTGTCAATATCGCTTTAAGTAAGATCATGAAGCGATGCAGGCTTTAAGATCACTGAAAACCAGATAGTACTGAATATCTGTTTCGTATTAGTTTGGGCATATTCGGTAGAACTCAATAGTGGGTCCACCTTATCTTCGCAGTTAGTTCTACTCCTTTGAATCTACATTGTATTTAAGAAAATAGCGTAACAAATTTGCTACCTTCATTACTTATGAGTTAAATTTTGCTATCGAAATCCCCGGAGAGACTGGCTTCCGTCTTATAATATATCTGAATGCTCCTAGTGATATTACGATAGTCACGAATTCAGCGTGTATGTGGTTATCGACTGAATTCCCTTAGCAGATTACCTATTATCCAGTTAACATTTTGGAGAGTTTATATCCATTTTATATGCTCTCACACATTTCTTACAATTCTGCAACTATATCTTCACATTTTTTCCGCAATCTGAGGAGCCTTTCTTGGTTCAAATATAGTGCAGACATCGTGTGTGTCCACGCTTATGTCTTTTTTCATCACCTCGGCCAATTGTCTCTCCTTAGTTGTTTTACGTTCAACATCATCACATTGGATAAGTTCATTTAAAATATCACACAGAGATGCAATATTAACATGTGGACGATGTTTTGACCGCAATTTATTGCTCATTATCATATCAATTCGGTCGTTTTTTCTGTTTCTACAACTTCTCTTTGTTGTTTGTTGTCACTTTTCATATCTCCAGTATAGTCGTTGCGGCACTCCAGTTGCACGTGTTTCGTGTTGAATCAATAAACAAAGCTTCAGGGATTAGCCTCTCTCTCTTCATCTACCCAGATTACTTTTTTAATACTTTCAACCTGTCTCGCTCAAGGTACTTCGAGATTACATGCAAGTGAATGCAGTGCAATAGTTCAGCATTTTTCAAGGTTATTTAACTTAGCAAGGAAAATTTTTCCAGGTCAAGCTGAATTTTTTAAATTCCAATGAAGCGGTTGACGCCGATCTACTAGTTTGATCCATGCGACTGAGCTCACATTCATTACATAGTAATTGGTGAGTTGTATTATTGTCATACTTAATTGAATCTACTGGGTGCATAAGCCAAAAAGGTTTATCTCTGAGTGAGGTGGTTGGTTGGTTTTAATGCCACCGTAATTTCAGCGTCAGTGAGAATTCTATGTAAGGCTTCTGGCTTTCCTTTTTTATACGGCAGCACTACAGAGGCTTTGAATTCTATATTATTTTCTTCGTTATTTTCGTCGTTTTTACCACTTACCTTAGTTTTTCTTTGGTTCTTTATATATTTCTGAATGAACTTTGGTGGGTAGTTATTCACTCGTAATACTTCCTTTGCTTGTTTGATTTCATCATTTAGATAACCTGGTTTACTAATAAGGCTATTGGTCCTACATCAAAAATATTTAACAAACCTATCTTTACAGATTCTGGATAGGATAAATTAAATAAATTCCATATTAGTTTGTTTATTAGATATATCACACAGTGAGTGTAACAGTATTATTTACTGGATGACATCTCGAACAAAATTTATTGTTCATAATCATATCAATTGTGATCACACGACTTTGACACTTGAGTTTTATAGTTTTCTTCGTTCTCTCCTATTTGTCATATGGGTAGTAGAATTTTCCAGATATCTGGGGCAGGTGATGAATCATTCCTATTACATGTAATCGCTCTCAGTTGATTTGATGAACAAAGCTTCTGTTATCAATCTCTCCCACCACACTGTGACATCAGATTTTAAAACTGTCATCCTATCTCATCCTATTGTATAGTTGTGTGTAACTGCATGTAGTGCTATAGCTGAACTATTCTCTAGATTTCTTATCTTATTCGGGTCAACCAATCTAGATTTTGCTAGGTTTTTATGTTCAGCTAGTCTGACTGCCCCTGTTCTACTAGTTTGACCTATGTATTTGACCTGACAATCATTGTAGGGTATTAGATAAACTAAATTGTTATGTTTTGAAGGTTCCACAGGATTGATCGTTTAACCGACAAAGCTTGTTTCTAATTGAGTTTGTGGGTTTGAATGCCAAACACTTTTATTCCTGCCTTGTTAAGAATTCTGCGTAAGGCTTCCGAGGTTCCTTCCTTGTATGGAATTACTACTGATGATTTAGATTCCTTATTATTGGTGTCGTCATTAATAGTATTATTATTATTATCACTATTATTATTATCATTGTTATTGATTGTTATTATCACTATCGCTACTATCATTATTTATTTTATTTTTTATTTATTTATTTTATTTATTTATTTTTTTATTTTATTTATTAAAAATAAAATAAATAATGATAGTAGCGATAGTGATAATAACAATCAATAATAATGATAATAATAATAGTGATAATAATAATGACGACACCAACAATAAGGAATCCAAATCATCATTAGTAATTCCATACAAGGAAGGAACCTCGGAAGCCTTACGCAGAATTCTTAACAAGGCAGGAATAAAAGTGTTTGGCATTCAAACCCACAAACTCAATTAGAAACAAGCTTTGTCGGTTAAACGATCAATCCTGTGGAACCTTCAAAACATAACAATTTAGTTTATCTCAAACCCTGCCTACAAGGATTATCACGTCAAAGTATTGGAACAGCGGCAGTTGGACTAGCTGAGCATAAAAAAACCTAGCAAAATCTAGATTGGTTGACCCGAATAAGATAAGAAATCTAGAGAATAGTTCAGCTATAGCACTACATGCAGTTACACACAACCACACAATAGGATGGGATTGGATGACAGTTTTAAAATCTGATGTCACAGTGTGGTGGGAGAGATTGATAACAGAAGCTTTGTTCATCAAATCAACTGAGAGCGATTACATGTAATAGGAATGATTCATCACCTGCCCCAGATATCTGGAAAATTCTACTACCCATATGACAAATAGGAGAGAACGAAGAAAACTATAAAACTCAAGTTTCAAAGTCGTGTGATTACAACTGATATGATTATGAACAATAAATTTTATTCGAAACGTCATCCAGTATATGATAATACTGTTTCACTGTGTGATATATCTAATAAACAAACTAATATGGAATTACTTACTAACACAGTGCTCAAGTTTTACACATATATTAAATTAAATTAAGTTTAAGTAGTCAATAAAGCATTTGGATTCCCTATAAATGCTGATATCTGAACAACCATTTAGTTTTCGTCTTATTTTACAGTCTAGCATGGCCGACTCAACACACTGTTCATTTTCTAACTCAGAAGTCAATTGGATTCCGTCTACTACTGCACTGATATGTGTGAAGACAATGAGGGATCAGTTCAGTTTACACACGGTGAATGTGTCATTCACTTTTCACCACCGCAACCCAGGAGCCGGACTAAACATTCTAACAGCCTTATGTTCTCAACTATCCATTTTTTTATATTTTGATTACAGCTTGATGCCACACCGTATTTTCAGTACAAGTATGGAATTCTCAGCATGGATATCGGTAACCCAAATTTTGCAGGCCGACCATAGATATCGGGTGTGCGTTGGCAGGATATCGAACCCTGGACCATGTGCATGGTCGATGAGAGTCCTAACCACTGTGCCACCCACGCACATAGAGATATCTGCAACCACTGAGGATATTGGTGATGCCATTGTGACCATATTGGTTTTTTTAGTATAGTTTATTTCATGAAAAATCCCTATTCGAACATTAATAGACAGAAGACCAGTAGTTCAGCGAAGAGTCTCTTTTCGGCGAATTCATTTTCATAGCTGTACAATCCCAAATATATATGGTTGTATTGTATTTGGTTGTACATTAAATTTGCCAAATGAAAATGCAATCAGTAATTTCAGATGAATGGGATGTTGATATCAGAGGGAATTAACAAAAGTGATGATTTGTCACAAACGATTGTTAAAGAAGAGTTACTTAATAACATGAATAGTTTGATGAAAGAGTTGT
Source organism: Trichobilharzia szidati (assembly GCA_944472155.2). Classification (NCBI taxonomy): domain Eukaryota; kingdom Metazoa; phylum Platyhelminthes; class Trematoda; order Strigeidida; family Schistosomatidae; genus Trichobilharzia; species Trichobilharzia szidati. The sequence continues at coordinate 13,823,195 of OX235275.1, forward strand.
GTTCAAAGCGTACATGGAAACAAAATTACATACGGAATAGACAAGAGTTTTAATTAGTTTGAAAAATAGGCATACAAGCAAAAGTTAAGTTAAATCAACAGAGTTGTTATCATGACAGTGGAAGTGGTTGAATAATTTTCTTACGTATGCAAAGTTCTGGTTCTTCCACAATGCAACGAAGACTGAGACGTTTTGTCTTTGGCTGGTTGTTCTTCACTTTGTAGACTACTTTGGAGGAGGCGTTTGTTGAAATGGAATTATCAGTGGTGACGAGATTTTCGATTATTGCACTCCTTATACGGCCACTACTTCCTTACTGCAGCCACTCCGGATAGTGTTCCTTGACCTCTTTTGACAGGATGCGCGTCGAACAACTAATGTGCCTGGCTCCACAGCAACAGGTGAACTGATATATACACACAGAAGTGGTCACGTGTGGGATCTTGTCCTTTCGGCTTCTGCAGATTAGCGGCTGACTGGAAAACACTACTCTCAGTGTTGCCACAAAAGATGTTCTTCTTATAGAAGTGGAGATTCTCCTCCTAAGTACATCACTGAGTAGGTCACTTTTGGAGTTGAGTTTCTTATACAGTATCGTTTCTGGCACGGATGGTTTCTCTTTCCTGTCATCCGTCACAACTTGTCATTCAATCTCAGCAAACACCCCATTGAAAGTAGTCTGCGAAGAGAAGAACAACCAGCAAAGTTATTTCTTCCTTTCTTCTGATACCGTAGTTTCCAGACACATTGTGCTGTGACTTGTTCCGCCACAGTTTTTCATATTTTACTTAATGCTACTTTAATACTAGGCATGACATCTTCAGGTTTTAATCTCTTAACAGATACATTGAGTTTTTTTCCTTGAGCATGGTATTGTTTTCTTTAATTTGTTTGACTTTCTAATTTGAGTATTTTTCGATTTAAGTGTAGCTGAACTTGTCTTTTTGGCCACTTCCTTTTTATTCCTTGTTTCGTGCTATACAATTGAGTTCGGACTTCATTTATTCAATATCAGGCCTGATGGCAGCTAGCCAATCGGTGTTTCTGTTTTTTGTCTTCTCTTAAAAAGAGTCTACTTAGGTGTTCTCCAGCCGCTTTCACCTCTCTTCTTTTAACCGGACCTCGTATATGAAGATACTTCCAACTAATTCCGTTTTTCAAGCATCCAATTTTAAACATAAGGTGATCAGTAAGTCTTGATTGTGTTTGTGATTATCGTGTGAGCTCACTGACTAGTCTTCAAACAGGAAGACCATAAGTATCATTGGTGTAACTGCGGAACTTGTGCATTGTGGTACAATGTAATTCCATAATATACAAGTTTATTTTAAATATCACCCAATTTGCTTCATCTAGAGATCTACTGAGAATCAACGGTTACTAGATGGCTATTTCGTCCCTGTCTGGTACTCTTCATCAGCAGTGTCCGCCACTTGGGGTTACAAAAGCAAGCTCAATGACGTTTTGCTAGTGGGATGGAATCAAATAACCTATCAATTAAAACTTTTGCTAATTCAAAATGTATAACACGATTGCCAGCCAATGCTTTGACAAAGTATTTATCTGCACAGCCAACCTGGTTGACTCCTCTGATCATGACTTCTCAACAGGACTTCAGGAAATCCTGTAGTCAGTCACTAATGAGCACTAGATTAATCTTCAAGTGTCGCTTTGCAAAGCTTCAAATGATTGCAAGTTTGGTCACGAACTTATGAAAAACTAATCAGGTATTCAGCCGTTACCCTTATTGAAATCAGTTTGAGATAGATCGAATTCCTGTGAAACCAACGAGTGAAATTACCAAAGTCTAATCTTCCTTACTTCAAATTAACTGCAGAAGTTGATTCTTAGTCCCTGCAGATTTCTCAGTTGTTTTTTTGTTTAAACTAATTCGTGTTAAAGTAGTGACCAGTATCGATTGTTTTTCCAGTGATATTTTGTATATCTCTCAAAACCAAGAGGGTATAATTAATTAACGCTAAAGTATTATTTGATACAGACTGTCACTGTGAGCCTTGACGTTGACACTTAACAACATTTGGGTCTATTGAAGCTTCAGAAATATTATTACTATTATTATTATTGTAATTATTATTGCACGTTCCTAAAAACATAAGGAGATAAATTTTGTCATCACACATCTGTCATCTGACCGATTTCCATTAACCGACTCCATACAATTTTCACATAGTATGATTGTTTTATTGTGTTCAATGTTTCAATATACAACGTTTGTTTTCTAACACAAACAATCCTTTGTTTACATTCTTCATCTATTTGTTGAAGTTATTCTCAGTACATGTATGGAAAATAGTATATATATAGGCGCCGACATTCACAGGCTTTGTAATCTACAAAATGAACAAACTTTTTCTGATCACTCTTGTTCTTGCAATCTGTAAGTAGTAGCTAGTCTGTTGTAAAATTGAATTTTCATGCCTCAAATCACACACACTACAACGTATTATTACTATTTATTCTCCAGACTAGCAAAAAGGTGTATTTTTTGGGACATCTTTACACAGTGATCTCTGAATGATGTATAAATATCAGTGTTTTTTTAATGATAACTGCGTTATTGCCATTCAGAATCCATATAATAAACGAGATCTTATCAATAGTCTGCAGTACAATGTTACCAGTCTCTCTGCCTCTCTCTTTTTCTCTTTTATACAGTTATTGCTTCGATGCCTACCACCGAGGCTGGATTTATTACTGAAAGGTTATGTAAGTTTCCCGTTGAAACATTAGAATTATATTGCACTATTGTCGAAAAATCATCACGCATATCGTGTTGTAATATTTCATTTTCTTAAAATGCAACATTGTAGGATTAAGTGAATAATGTGTTTTTGTCTGTTCTCCCGTAAAATGAGAAGTAATGTTTTTTTAAAATTCCAATGCACACACAAAAGACGCATAGTTTCACCCATTTAGGCTGTGATTGTTGAATATTTTTGCACATCACACAGTGAAATCCAGGAGGCTTATTTCCTCCTATTTGTGACTCACCACTATCTATCTGGATGTACGTGTATGGTGTGTTTAGTAGGCCTAAAGGGATTACGATTACACAGCTTTCAACCTTTGCATATAAGTTGATTTTCAGTCATTTGCTCAACAAATCGACTATCCACTTCTTTAACTTGAATATTGAAAAGTATTTCCGCTTAAGTTTATGACTTTGATAACTCTTGATATCTCTCACTAAACAAAACTAAATAATCTTCAAAATGTAAGCATTTTGCTTCATTTGAATATATATATCTTTATATTTATATATGTATTTGTATTTGTATAACATTCAGGTCAACGCGGTTACAATTATTTTTGCAATCGTAAGTTTATTCTTTGCAGTCTATGTGTACTATAATCATGGGATTGTAAATGCTCTACATAAAACTGAGTAATTTTAATTCTTTACTTTCCAAGTGGGATATACGACTTCAATCTTTACATTTAGAGTATCAGTCTTAGTATTTTCTGTGAAAGAGTAGGACCACCCAACTTTCTTCATAATCCATTTATATTACCGGCTAGTAATTAATATGAAGTTTAAGGCTATACTGATCCGGAAGAGAACCTGCGTGAGCGATGAACTTTCTATCATGCAACTGACAACTAAATGATGACTGCTAATTTTAGATAATAGAATTCTGCATCAAAAACACTTAGCCCAATTCAACATCATATTTAGGCAAACTGTCATCTGATAAAGATTGTGAAAGCAGTGCTATGTTAGTCTGCTTAGATTATCAAGCAACCTAATTTGCTTCAAGGTAGGCTCAGTTATACTTCCTTGTGCTTGCACTACCGATTTACGTCTCTGAAGAATTAATCGGTAATAAAGTTTATTTTGAATGAAATTCTGTTGAATGAGACTCTTTTCAACGAATTTATCATCAAGCTGTACAGTCATATATATATGGTTTTATTAAGAAGTTATATCCAGTAAGGGAATTAAATCATAGGTGTGAATGCATAAAATAATAATAATAGTGATAATATGAAAAGCAATTAAAACTAAAATGTTTCTGATTATAATGGTAATTAAATGTCAAGTGGCTGTATCTCTGAGAATAGCCTTTACTAGTCGACCATTATTGCTCAATAACCTGAAAGACAAGATTCCGCTGTTGCCCAACTCTTTGTGTGCTTATCAATTCACCTGCTCGTGCGGAGCTAGGTATATCGGTCGTTCGACTCGAGTTTTGTCCAAGAGGGTGCAAGAACACTATCCTGCATGGTTACAAAGTGGTGGATGTGGGGCAATAAGAAGCGCGATCATTGAACATCTGGTCAATAATGATCACCCTATCTCTATAGCCTCCGCCATTAAGGTCATCTACAAGGCAAAGGGTAATTTACCCAAATCACTACGTACCCCACTCATCTGTATTGCTGATTGGCTTGGCTATCGAAACAGAAAAGCCAGATCTCTGTGTACAGAAAAAAGTTCGTTCAACCCCTCAAACTTTCATGGTCTTAATCCCTCTATGCTAAAGTATGGTAATCCCCAATCATATTTTAGCACCACCAATTTGTCATCATTTTTTTATTTTTGTCTAATCAATTTGTATACTCTTCCTTATTACGTCAGTTGTTACTATTACTACCCTCACTTTTAATTGTCCCCGGTATTATTTCACTTGTTCCACTTGTCATTCTAAATCAATTCCTTTTTACAACATTAAACTCTATGCTATTAAATTTCACACAATATTACGTCACATTTTTATTTTATTCGATTTGTCTACTATTCTTATAATTGCACACCCTTTTTCAAGTTCTATCCATCCTATGAATTATTCTATGTATGACAATAATTTGCTTTACCACTTGACATTAAACGACGATTATAATCACAAACATTTCAGTTTTAATTGCATTTCATATTATTGCTATTATTATTATTTTATGTATTCACACCTATGATTCAATTCCCTCACCGGATATAACTTCTTAAAAACCATATATATATATATATATATATAGATATATACGATTGTACAGCTTCATGATAAATTTGTTGAAAAGAGTCTCTTCGCTGAATCCCCACTTGTTTTGATTTTCTATATGTTACAATGGGAATTTTCCATGATATACTATAGTTTACTGTTTTATTAGAAGATCCGGTATAAGGCTCAGAGGAATACTGTTCCATATATATAAACATGTTCAGCTTAAAGCTATTATAATTGGCATCAATTGAATTGAACAATATATTTCGATTTTAAATTGTGTCATTTCAAATGTCAATTAGACGTGCATCGTTCCGAAGAACTAATTTGTTCCTACAGTTTTTGTGCCCGAGTACAATTTAAACACAGTCATATAACCAACTGACAAAACCTGATGAATTTATTTACATTCGTTTCTTTTCAGGTATAGCAGAAGTAGAAATTGCAAAGTAAGGAATTCATAACGTGGGCATTTTGTCCACTAAGTATAGTATATAACCCATATATTTTTACAATTTGATCACAGATTGATATCATTTGAAGTACGTTTGAAAATCAGAGAGAAATGGACAGCTGTTTCATCCTAGTTTGGAAATCATCGGCACCACGCAACCATTGGGGTTCGAACTCAGGACCTTGTGACCGTAAGGATGATACAGCTGTCCAGTACTCTCTGATTCAAAAAGGATCTTCAACTGATATCAATCTGTGATCAACTCTTAAAAACAAAACTAACCTTTGCAAAACAGCTGTAGAAAATATTCAATATATACTCCCAATTTGATGACGTTGTTAGTTAATATAAATCTCAAATAATACAACACTGCGGTTATTAAAATAGGTGATTTCCGCATTTCCTGGATTACCCATTTGTTTGCATTATAATCTTTTTGCTGCCAAACACATAGAAATATTCATTGACAAATTGCATCTCTATCCAACCCTTATGGAATCCATCAGCGTATTTCGCAACGACCAATACAAGTAATTGTGATTCGTGAATCTGCTGTTAAAGTAGGTGCTGCCATAATTACTCATTAAATATTGAAAAGATTCTTTCACATATATAGATATTTAAAATTCCACTAATATAATGACTTATATGATACTCTTACAGTATCACAATGTGACTTGAAATGTTAGTCACACCTGACACAGTGAATTCAACTTCACTCATTCTTAAAGAATGACGAACTCAGTCAAATAACGACCGTTTCAATCAGGAAAACATAAAGAAACTGAACAGTGGTTTAGAGACGTTGACCAATTATAACCCTTGCACATAATTTGAAGCAATACGATGTCAATTACTATTTTATTATTCTGGAAAAAACAAAATACAACGAATAATCAAATATTTCATAACAATTTCAGGAAATTTTTAGAAGAGGTGATCAAATCACGTAAGTAAACGTAATTGTTTGTGTATTGTATTTTCTATATTTCAACTTGAAACCAGTGATTCACAACAGGACACTCAGCGAAGACTTCTAAGTGAAGAAGGAATTTGGACAACGCTGCCTACAACGAGTGATGACATTTGCGAGTGTGGTCGGCAGGTTAACCCGATAGGCCGTAGTGTTAATAGATGATAGGCATATTTCGACCTGACAATATTCTGTGAAAAAGTAGTTGTTTTATGTCACACAAACTCAAAGATGCATAGGCGAAATCCTGACAAGTTGACAAACAGAGCAGAGGCGAGAGAACTTCAAGTAAGAACACATAGAAAACAGAGGTAATGAAAATAACTAACCAATAAACAAGCACTAATCCCTCCGAACGGAAGCAATCTGACAGAGATTATCTCCAACAGGTTCCAAACTTTCATTGACAGCTGCCTTAGCTACATAATGACATTCAGAGAGTCAGCTAGAAATGATGGTCAACAAAGAATTCTGGTGACGAACCAACTAAGAGCCACGCAGTTATGCAGAAGGAAATTGAGGTAGATAGGTCAAATTTTGGAGAGATTTGTCCCTTGAATGGAAACCGCTTGGGAAACGGCAAGTTGTGTATCATAGGGTGACATGGAGGAGATGATGGTCCGTGCGTGGGCAATGGTGGAGCTAGCTGAAATAAGCTTGAGAGAGAAAAGTAAGTTTGAGAGTTACTGACGAAGCATTACGTTCCACTGGGGAATCAAAGGAAGTAATAGTTATGATAATAATCTTGAAAATATTTTCAAATTTGCCATAGTGATACCTTCAAGTTGTTTTCTTGAAAAATTAAAATACTTTTATAAACCTTTTACTTTTCAGAGGCAAATAAAATGTGATGTAAGTTGATTCAATCAGAGATCAAAATAAAAGGAAAATTATGACCAGTTATAACCACTGAATTTCTTCCACTCTAATTCTTCCATATACACACTAAGTCCAAAATGTCTGATAAAATTTAGTAGTTCAATCCGTCATTGTCTAATGCGTATGGCCTGTTCAGAAAAGCTTTCAACTATGTTTGTTTGCAAAAGATTTAGTGAAGGCAATTCATCCTGCAATGCCTATTATCTTCGCTTTGGAAAAAACTGTTATGAGAACTAAAAGTGAAGTAAATTGTTCACATTTGCAACATCTGCAACAGTACCAGTTTTATGTTTTATGTCAAAACCTATTCAGGAGTACAAAATTTATAATATAGAGTTAATTGTTTAGTAAGCAAATACTAATGGAGAAACGTCTCTTTCTCGTGTCCCTTACCTATCAAAATTTCCTAAACAGACATTGATGGATGGTAAAATCCAATTATGGGACATTAGAAATACAAATATTCAAAAATTGTGAAACTTCCTCACACATATACTACAGCTTTATAAACACTCCTAATCGTATGCAATTTTTAACAAATTTTCCCGCAATCTTTTCATCCTTCGTATCTACAGACACAGCTATGGCGCAGAATGTAATTTCACATGAATATCAGGTTAAGTTACTCAATAACACACTATTTCCGTATAAATGTACGTCATTTAAATAAAATCCATGATGCTAACCAGTCTTTTATTTTTCTTTGCGTATTTGATGTGACGATATATTCGAGAATTGTACTGTACACGGATTCAAAAGATTATTACTTTGCATGACTAAATAGTATAGGTTGCAAAAATGGGTCTACAACACCAACTATTAATAATACTAATCCTATGAATTCTGGATGCAACACTAGAATGCAACCGCACATCGCTATTATATCCCATCCACTGAATTCTCATTTAGCCGACCTCATGATTGCCCGTCAACTTTCATCGCTTTCATATCCAATATTGCCGTCTAACACACTCCCAACTCGTCGTTTCCCTCTTCAATAACACCTATAGTTCAGACCATGATGGGACTCAAAAGCGTTTTGGGAGTCCATGCGATCTGTCTTACTATCCTTCTGCATATTTGGTTCTTGGTTAGTCCTTTTTTATGCTGTATGAAGCGACTTCTAAACTGATTTCAAATAATTAATGGCACGTCTTGAATTTTCCGGGAACGCTGTTTTTAAAATCCATATCCCTTCTGCTGATAGTGAAAAATATGCTGCTTACACAAGTGAACCAACTGACTTCCTTCAAATTTCTCCCACTGATAGGGATCTGTCATGCTGTATGTTAGTAAGTTAGTAAGTTAGTTAGTTAGTTAGTTAGTTAGTTAGTTAGTTAGTTAGTTAGTTAGTTAGTTAGTTAGTTAGTTAGTTAGTTAGTTAGTTAGTTAGTTAGTTAGTTAGTTAGTTTGTCAACTTCATCAATTCTGTCTACTCTGTGTCTACCTGAAGTCCTTTTGTTCACTGCCTATTCTGTCAACCTATTGGTTTCCGCTGCAGTCCTTTGAGTTTCTATGAAATTAAATATAAATCGTCCATGAATACCACGTCCTTTATTATTCAGCAGACATATATTCATTATTCATTGCAAGAAATTTTATTCCAAACCAAATATGTTTAAGCACATATATTCTGTTTGTTACAAAAGGTAGTGATTTTGAATAAAACACAACAAAGAAGTGGGTGCAGCTTTCCAGTGTGGGTTAACTTTCAAAAGAAGTGTGTTGTCTCTCTGAAAGACACTCAGATTAACAGGAATGATATGAAACTGAAGATAGCAAGCGAATCAAAATTTATGATTCCAAGATTATAATAATCACAATCCTTCAAAACTAACTGAACAATAATGCCATATGGTATAATTCAGATATATTTGTAAAGATCAGCTTTGGTGTCAGCAAAGAGTTTGAGCGCTAGAGTGGATTAGTCTTCTGTTATCAATCTCTCCCTATACCCTGTGACATTAGATTTTAAAACTGTCATCCTATCCCATCAAACTTTTGTATGGTTGTGTGTAACTGTATGTAGTGCTATAGCTGAACTATTCTCTAGATTTCTTATTTTATTCGGGTCAACCAATCTAGATTTTGCTAAGTTTTTATGTTCAGCTAGTCTGACTGCCCCTGTTCTACTAGTTTGACCTATGTATTTGACCTGACAATCATTGCAGGCAGGGTATTAGATAAACTAAATTGTTTTGTTTTAAAGGCTCTATAGGATCCTTTAGCCGACAAAGCTTGTTTCTAATTGAGTTTGTGGGTTTGAATGCCGTTTTTATTCCTGCCTTGTTGAGAATTCTGCGTAAGGCTTCCGAGGTTCCTTCCTTGTATGGAATTACTACTGATGATTTAGATTCCCTATTGTTGGTGTCACTTGAGCAATTAAAACAAAAGATAAAAGGAATAGTTACCATTACAGATTATGATCTTATAACACAGTCCTCCAGCATTGCAAAATCAGCAACTTTCAAAAAGTCAAAAAATAGTCAAATCAAAAAGTTCAACAAATTGTTGGAAGAGAAATCTACATCTCAGAATGATGAAGTCAACAACCAAAAGTCAACGGCAATCGATAAATCGAAGTGGGTTATCAATCTCTCAACACATACATTAAGTCCTACGGAAATAAGTGTATTAGAAAAGGGACTAAATTTCAATGTATGTGTAGACAAGCTGAAACCTGAGGATGTCATCCCTAAAATAGAAATAGCACTAAGTGGGATAGACAAAACTACGGCTGATGAAGTACGGGCACAATGTGCACTAACATTAAAACGACAAAAATGTGGAAAGCCTAACCTGACAAAACAAGAGATAGAAGCCTTGAAACACCTTAAGAATAACAAGGAGATAGTTATCACAAAGTCAGACAAAGGAAATGCAACAGTAGTACTAGACAAATCAGACTATTTGGACAAGGTAAATACTCACATACAAACAGGACCATATGAGGAAATTAATAAACCAATAGATACAGTTATGAATAAAGTTAAGAAATCCACAGCGGATCTTATACGCCGAATGAAGCCGTTTCTAGGTGAGTCTAAGTGGTTTAATTTAATGCCCAAATCTAATAACCCCAGTAGGATGTATGGTGTTGTTGAAGTTCATAAGTCAGGATACCCTATTAGGCCTATAGTTGATTTTAGAAATTCACCTACTTATCGAAATATTTAGCGATGGTCTTTAATTCCCTTAAAAGCCACTCGAAATCTATACTGACTAATTCTTACAAACTAAAACACAGATTACATAATTTAAAATTAGATAAGGAAGAAAAAATGGTTAGTTTTGACATTGTCAGTTTATACACACGTATACCAATAAATATGGCTATGGAGGCAGTCAGAAACGAACTCATTTCTGACCAAGACCTCGAACTTAGGACAAAAGTGCCACTTGAGGACATAATGCTGCGAGTACAGCTATGCCTGACTTCCACAGTATTTTAATTCCAAGGGAAAATATACAAACAAACTGAGGACTTTTGCCATGGGATCACCAATATCCCCAGTTGTAGCAGATATATTCATGGATAAGTGGGAAAGCATAGCGATTAAAACGTTCACCTCCACCCCAAAAGTATGGTGGAGGTACGTAGACGACACATTCACTGTACTTGGAACACAAGATATAGATAGGTTTTTCGAACATATCAACTCGAAGGTTGGAGCAATTCAATTCAGTTATGAATTGGAAAATCAGGAAGGGGAGCTCCCAATGTTAGATTGCAACGTAAAGAGGAAAGAAGATGGGAAGGTAAACACTAGTGTTTACAGGAAACCCACACACTCCAACAGATATTTGGACTTCCAGTCATCCCATCCTATGTCAGTAAAAATAGGATTGGTGAAATGTTTAAATGATAGAGCACAAAAATTAAGTAGTACCAAAGAAAATCTAAAACAGGAATTGATACACATAAAATAAGCCTTGAAACTTAATAATTACCCGGATAAATTAGTCAGGAAATATGTAGGGAAATGTAAAAATAAAATAAATAATTATTATAGCGATAGTGATAATAACAATAATAATGATAGTGATAATAATAATATTAATGACGACACCAACAAAAGGGAATCTAAATCATCAGTAATAATTCCATACAAGGAAGGAACCTCGGAAGCCTTACGCAGAATTCTCAACAAGGCAGGAATAAAAACGGCATTCAAACCCACAAACTCAATTAGAAACAAGCTTTGTCGGCTAAAGGATCCTATAGAGCCTTTAAAACAAAACAATTTAGTTTATCTAATACCCTGCCTGCAATGATTGTCAGGTCAAATACATAGGTCAAACTAGTAGAACAGGGGCAGTCAGACTAGCTGAACATAAAAACTTAGCAAAATCTAGATTGGTTGACCCGAATAAAATAAGAAATCTAGAGAATAGTTCAGCTATAGCACTACATACAGTTACACACAACCATACAAAAGTTTGATGGGATAGGATGACAGTTTTAAAATCTAATGTCACAGGGTATAGGGAGAGATTGATAACAGAAGCTCTGTTTATCGAATCAACTGAGAGCAAATACATGTAATAGGAATGATTTATCACCTGTCCCCGATATATGGAAAATTCTACTCCCCCTACGACAAATTGGAGAAAACAAAGAAAGCTATAAAACTCAAGTGTCAAAGTCGTGTGATGACAATTGATATGATTATGAACAATAAATTTTGTTCGAAACGTCATCCAGTAAATAATACTGTTACTGTCACTGTGTGATATACCTAATAAACAAACTAATATGGAAATAGTGTGTTGGTGAGATGAAGATGGTGGCTTCCACCGAAATATATTATTCCCACATATTCCCACAGTTAGCGTTAGCAACAGAATACGATATATTTGAACATTCTATTTCATTTCGTTTAATGTGAACTAGAATCACACGCTCAGTGATCAATTAGAGAATATAAAACTTTATCTATATAAATAGCGCTCTCATCACATGAAAATATACCTAAGCTTCCCTATTGTGCCTTCTGCTGTAACAGTAGACCAACACATAAGATCTGTGTAGATACGTTTCGCTATATAGAGATAACAAATTCCAAATAAACGTTCCCTTACCACGTCTCTTGTGTTCAATCGTTGCAGTAGTGGTTTTCAATATGTCCTGTGATGTTGATAAGAACCGGTGTCACGTACGTTTGTGCATTATATCAAGGGGTATGGACTTCGTCCGGAAGTTCACTCAACATATACTAAGACACTCTGATTACTACCAGGAAAGAAGTAAGTGGGTGGGCTGTATGTTTTACTATATATATACTAAATTATTTGTGATCAAAACTTGGGATAGGTTTCTGTCAATCAATTTACTCAACGTAAATTAAGAAAAACGTTACTTGTCTTTTTTATTTTCATATTCGTTGTGTATTGAAATGACTGAAATATTAGAATTACTGACACTTCAGAGCATGCTATTCCATGTGTTTGAACTTCTTTTTTATGTCAACGTTGTAGCTATTAACTGTGTTGTGCTATCAACTTCAAGTGACTAAGAAGCTTCAACATACATCTTAATTTGTTGCAGAGAACAAACTATTCTCTAACCAGTGTTTCATGCAAATAAAGGTATTCTGATCCAAAGATACTCATTACTGACAGTTGTTCTTTCAAGGCTACACGTTTGTATCAGAGAAGCTTTGTAGTTGCCACGCTAACAGATGATCTCTTGGTTAAACGCTATCACAGAAGTCAGTCATAGTTTGATAAAGTTAAGGAGATTAGAATGAAACCATTTTATTGCTGAGAGTACCGTATTAGGATTAGCTGCAGAAACAGAAATGGAGCTGACTGGGTGTTTAATTTGAACAATATAGGTGTCTCATTTTCCTGTTACTGGAGATTTTCATCACTGCATCGTTTACTTGCTTAGTTTCCATAATAACTTATTTTTATTAGTGATAAAGCTAGTAATTCGATATGATGTGTGGTGTTTAGAGAGGACCATATTCCATCCTTCCAATTGTGAACGTGCGATTAATGATATTCTATCCAAGGAATTGAATAACAAATGGAGTAGTCACACCGCTGGACAAACTCAGTGATACCTCGAGCACAATCAAGTCATTCGATGCTACCATAACGAGACAGCTAATAACTCGGCTAATTGCTTTTTACTACGAATCTAAGAAATACTATCATTTATCAGATCAGCAACAAATTTAGTTATACCGCGAATGAAACATATACTATTTAGCAACATGCTTGGTTGTGCGTGAATTGACGTATAATAAAATGCCCAAATCGAAGCATTTAAAAATGTTTATAGTCTGAGCATAGGATACTGATCTCTGCGTTCTGTTGAATAGCTTGCACAATTTCTTTGAGAAACGCATAGCCTATAAAACGCAAAAACACATTCAAACTCAAAATCACCCCGAAATCAATCAAAGGCAGCTATACCATCCAGTCTCGACAGAGTCTTACGAAAATGATTGATTCTAAACATCTGCTCACAAGAACAATAAATCAACGCTTTCGTCAACTAGTCCAGTGCCTTAATGGCTTTCATTCACTCAAACCAAATCCCACCATACAAAATATTCTCAATGTATCGGGTAACCACAAAGAGAAGCAATGACTCTGGAGCTTGAACAGGGACAACGAAAAGACCGAAGATCAAAACAAGATATGGTATACAAATATCAAACCGGTGATATACAGTCCTATAAAATAAACGGATAATAGTTAAAAAATTGGTTGAAACATCGAAACATCGTGGTTAGGACTCTCGCCGACCATGCACATGGTTCGGAGTTCGATCCCCTGCCAACGCACACCTGATATCTATGGTCGGCCTGCAAAATTTGGGCTACCAATATCACATGCTGAAAATTTCATACCTGTGCCAAAAAATACGGTGTGGACCCAAGCTGTAATCAAAAAATATGAATGTGGTGATTTGATTGTTCTGGAGGGATTTTCAACAGTCTTTCCGTAAGTAGAAGTAGATTTCTTGCATCTCTCAGTCTTAAACTACTGCGGTCATCTAAAGTAATTTAAAGCTGATATCTTACAGAAGTGACAATTGTCGTCCAGCATACTTTCATTTCTCCACCGAAGAGTACTGTTGTACATATTAATTAACAGCTTCCGGTGGGTGCGTACTGATGAAGAGTCCCAAACTAGGACGAAACAGCTGTCCAGTACTCCCAGGTTTTCCAGTGGTTCTCTAACTAATGTCAGCTCATGATGAAAATCCTGTAACAGCTTCTGTTGTATATTTAGTTGACACATGTAGCAGCATGTGAACTTCATGCCAATATTCTCTATAGTTCCCTGAACGTTATTCGTAACAAACAAAAGCTACACAAATTTTATATTTTCAGCCAAATTCTAATTACAGTGAACCTGCTGGTTATATACTCAGCTATTGTTAGGAGGTTGACTATTTTGACTTACAAGGATGTATGGAGCTATTTAGAATGCTTGCATAAAAATCATGCATCTTTTCCACCCCATTCTAATTAGTGATTCAGGCATATTTAAATATCTCGAATAATGCAGATATTTTGAGTGTCAGAAGAAATTAATAATAATAATCAAATCCCTACAAAATCAATACATGAAAATATACCTGACGATCACTAGCAACTGGCCCTATTAAGGAAGCAACTGGCGGTCTAGTGAGAAGCCGCAACCAGTAGGTTACAGCAGGTTGAAAGTGAGGCAGTAACTCATCGAGGAAGACATTGTGACGTGGTCACATTATATAATGAATCGGCAGAAGTTGGAATTCATGCGCTGACCATTGGATCGGGTCCCAATAGCTTAGTGGACTACGAGCTAGCTCGCCTTGGAACCAGAAGGTCCTGGGTTCGAACCGACCTGTGGTGGCCGCGCACTGATAAAGAGTCGACAACTAGGACGAAGCGGCTGTCCAGTACTCCTTGTGGCTGGTTTTTCAATGGTTCTCTAACTGATATCAGCTCATGATGAAATCCTCAAACCAATCACATAATCAGTGAATTTCTGAAATTCAAAATAACGACTTTGGAATATTAAAAAGTCTTTTGGACTTGTAAAATTTTTGCGACTAGTAAAAATTAACACTAATGAATTTTCTGAGATTCTTCACGAAGTGGCTTCTTCCTGAAGGTTACACAATCTTTACGAAGGCACAAATTAAACAATCCTGAATTATTCCTGTTGATTGAATTACAACGAGGAATCAAGACGACACAGACATTTCAGAAAATAAATGATTGATGTATAACAGAAAGTCAAATAAACATATTGGTGATTATTTGAAAAATACTAGAGGTATATCCTTGACTGTCACTGTTTGACTGAGGAAAAACTGCAGCTATTATTCTGAATTATTTGGACTTACAATTTGAAAAACTCAGTTTAAAAAGAAATGCTGTTATTACTACATTTTACTCTGGCTAATGAAACCTTAGATCAAATACTAAAAGAGGAGAACACCTTTCGGAAAGCTGAGTTTAGTAGGAAATCACATCTGAAACCGTGTATGGAGATTTGAATTCTTGAAGGAAGATTTCACCGCAGCTGCATAGAAATTTAATACCGATGAGATAAGAATATGATTTACACAAATACTCATGCCTATGTTCCACATGTCATTGAAATGAGTTGTAAGGGAGCCTTTTGATTCTGCTGACAGACCTGACAAATTTCATTGTTAATGTCATCAGAAAGCCCTCTAAGATTCGTCAGAGAGGTGACGTAGGAGCTGACGCCATCTCAAATTTCTATCCCACATCCTCAATGAACCATTCAAACCCCTAATCATACCAAGGTACTCACACAACTTTCTAATTTCCTTTATATAATTCCATTATTTTCAATCGCTTGACTTGATTGGTAGTAATATTATCCATATTCCTGGTATGAGTGATGAATCATTCCTATTGCACGTGTTCGGTGTAGACTCGATGAACGAGGATTCAGTAATCAACCTACCTCTTCATCCACCTAGATACCTTTTTAGAATTTTAATCCTCTCCCACCCTATTATGTGGTTGTGTGTTGAAGCATGCAGTGAAATTGTTGAGCATTTATTTTCCTACCTTAGCTAAATTCCTATGTTCCAACAATCTGACTACCTCCGACCTACTAGTTTGACCTATGTAGTTAACCTGACTCACAGTAATTGCAGAGTATTTTGTAAATTATATTATCTTGTCTAATCGGGTCAACCTACAGGGTCCTTCAACCGACAGAGCTTGTCCCTGAGTGAGTTTGTAGGTTTGAATGCCACTCTAATTCCTGCTTTATTCAGAATCATACGTAGTGTCTCAGATGCCCCCTCCTTATATGGTATGACAGATGAATTCAAGTCAAAATATCTATTAGAATGCATTGGTTTTTAAAAACGCCAGTGTAATATAGTAACATAGGTGGGTGGAGAACGAGAGAGGTTGATTACTGAATCCTTATTCATCGGGTCTACAACAAACACGTGCAATAGGAAAGACTCCTCACTCATACCAGAAATAAAGAAAACACTACCACAAATCAAGTCAAAAGATGGAAAATAATGGAACTATATGGACGAAGTCAGAATGATGTGTGAGTGATTACTTTGATATGTTTATGAGCAATAAATTGTGCTGGAAACGTAGTCATAAGTAAATATTACTGTATAACACCTTGAGACTTTATCAAAACAAATTTTACTCATAATTGAATTATACTCTACCACAGTGCACAATCATTCAAACTTACTAATGACGTCCTGAGGGACAATGAATTCAGTGAGCACCACCAATGAAGAATGGAAAAACCACTCAATAAAATAAAATAAGCCTGGAATAATTCTTTTTCTCAAGTAATTAACTTTTCAAAACATTATACAGCGTAAACAGCATAAAATGGATTCAGATTACATTCCGCACACAAGATAATGCTTCTGAGTTTTTAAGTATTTTTATGTTTCTGTTTACAACACAGAAACATTTATGAAAGAAAACAACATTTCATCGCTTTTGAAAGTCGATTTAGATAAAAACAAAAATAAGGGATGATCTTAACAACAAAACCACAGATGAGATTAACAAATGTTGTTAAATCATAAAACACACTCACACACAAAGAAATATGACAATTTACCTTGAATCAGAGTTTTGTATGGATCACAAAATGAAAATTGCAGTGTTACACAAATTTCTTAACTATTATTTCAATTTTTTCGATTCTGGTTGTAAACTATTCCATAAACAAAATGTGGTTATTGAGCATGCTGCCTAGTTACTTATGAAATCTGACTGATTCGCACTTACCAAAAACGTCACTGACACTTAGTTTCCATGAATTTATACATAGAATATCAATGTAATGTGGGGATTTCTAGTGTGAAAGAAGATCAAAATTCAATTATTATTTTTATTATTCCCTTGAGTTCTGAGTGGAACATTGGTCTTCCGCAACACATTTGCATTTTGTCTTATCTTCTGCAGTCCTCTTCAGCTTGGATCAAAATGGCTCACAATCTTTCACCTCCTCCTCACAAGACCTCCTCCATGTCACCATAGGATGACCTACTCGTCGCTTCACGTTGGGATTCCACTCAAGTGGTGGTCTGCATTGCGCAGGATGTCATTCGACGACCTCCTCTATGTATTCCCGATACATCTCTATTCTTTCCTACATATATGTTGAGCGATCGGTTCATGGTTGGTTTACTTCCATAGTTTCTTGTTACTAATTCTTTCTGGCCATTCGATCTTCATTTTAGGACCAGCGGAGGCAGCCGTTGATAAAAGTCTGTAACCTGTTTGAAATTCTTTTCGTTACGCGTCAAGTTTCTGATCCGTATAGAAGAACCGACTTGCCATTAGTGTTCAAAATGCCAATCTTGTTACTTATGTTCAGTGATAGCGGAAGATTTCCAAATTGGTTTCAGGTTGATGAAGGCGTCTCTTGCTTTCCCTATTCTGACTGCTCCCCCCGCCTGTAGTTGAAATGATGCTTCCTAGATAAGTGAAGGAGGCAACATCTGTTAAATCTCTCCTGTTGGTGATTGGTGCTGGTTGCTGCTGTTTTTGTTGCTGTTCGTGGGTTATCTTTATCACTTTTGTCTCCTTCCTGCTTCTTCAGCTAATTTTTTGTTTTTCGCTTGTAGGTTTTCAAGCTTTTGTGACGTTAGACATATGCTATCTGCAAAATTCAGATCTCCTGGAGCCCTCTCATTGGTGATCCAAAGTATTCCAGTCTCTTCCCTCCCCAAAGTCTGAATTCAATTCTTCTTGATTATCGCACATTTCAGACACTGTTGTTGTTCTGAGACAGATCCATATATTTTTAACGACTTTTAACCATATTTGATGTTGTAGCCTTGAAATATTTAGTTATCTTATTTTTACTGACTCATGGTCAAATGGAGTTTTTAAATGAATGAATGTAATGTTGTTAACACTACATTTTTATTACTTACATTCGGCATAAAGTCTTCCAGATGGAAAGCGAGTAAGAAATCCCCAAAAGTAATTAAATAGTAACAAAAGAGTGCGATAGGTTGATAATATTGAAAATGTTGGAGTTAGGTGGTAATTGAGTTTTATAGGCTAAATCTAAGTCCATCACATCAACAGTGAACTTATCTGACAGAAGCGATGGGACACTAGTCGAAAATATGAGGGATACTGCATTGATAAGTGGTTGGGTTTGAAAAACTGTAACAAACAAGTCAGGAAGAAGTCTTAGGAATACAATGATATGATTATAAAAAGTAAATGTTATACAGAATTTCATCATGAGCTGACATCGGTGAGATAACCATTGGAAAACCATCTGGGATTACTGGACAGATGTTTCGTCCTAGTCCCGGGTTATGCATCAGTATTCACCAACGGGAGTTCGAACTCTGGGTTTTTCAGTTAAAAGACGAGCTCTTGGACCGTTGGGCAACTAGACGCCGATCCAGCGAGAAACTCATGAATTCTAACTTCTTCCAATTCACAATATTGCATGACCACTAGACAATGTCATCTGTGACATGTATTATTCCTCACACTCTACCTGCTGTTCCTCACTGATCACGACTTCTCACTTGGAACTCAAGTAACTACCAAGCCGAATAAGGAATCAGAGTTATGCCGAAACTTCAAATAAATCTACACATTACCCAAGGAAATAATTAAGGTAATGGGCTGAAGTTAACAAAAACGATGTTCTATCCAAATCTATGAAGGCCAAAAAATAAATATGATGTCAGCCAGGATGAAAGTATATGGAGTGTCTTATTTCTTTGCGTTAAATACAAATTACCTGTACAAGGCACAATTTTGTACAGAACAGGTTCGTTAAGTAGCCCAGTTTCTTTCTGATTTAAAGCCTCGCGTTACCTGTCAGGTTCGGCTTCGTTAGACTTTACGTCTATTCCATGAAAGTTAATCAGAATCTTTGGGGTTTCAGTAGCGTTTCATTCTCTCGCCTTCACCTTCTGTGTAGCGCATTAAACTACAACTTTTATCATTAGTATTATTATCCCCTTGGATACCTGGTGAAACATAGGGCATCATTGATAAATTTCACTTACATTAGGCACTCTACGGTCTGTTTTATCGCCTTCTCACACAACATGCCCACGTCATACTTGACAGACAACTAAATCACGGATTTCACTCGAACGATGGTCAGATACACGAAGTCACCCACCAGTCTCTTCAACTTGTATTCCACTCATTTCCACTTTCTTCGGGATATTTTTGGGCAATAGTCTCTTGATCGGTTCATTCCCAGAGTTCCTTGTTGCTAATTCTTTCTGGCAGACCATCTTATCTTTAGTATGGAGCCAGATAATATCGTTGTTGATGGTCTCCTGCAATCCTTTCTGTGACGCGCCAACTGTTCGAGTCATATAGAAGCATCGGTGGGTTGAAATTTCGATTTTTGTTGTTTATACTAAGCGAAGAAGATTTTCAAACTGACTTCGGAGTGATGAATGTCTGCTTTGCGTTTTTTTTATTCTGGTTTTGACATTTTTATCCATGCTGAAAGCCTGCAGTTGAAGCTATTATGTCTAGGTAATTGATGTATTGATCTCTTTCGAATTTCTCTTGTCGGTAGTGATTGGTGCTTCCTGTTGTTGTTGGTTGGTTACCTTAGATCTTCTCTGCGTCTACCTCAAGTTCTGTCTTTGCATTTTTGTGACATTACACATAAATCATCCACCAAGTTTAAATCTTATACAGTCTTGTTACCGCTACTGTCTTCGCACTGCCCTAACTCTTCCGCATAACTCGATCCACTGGCATTCGCTTCAAAGACTTCACTGAAATTTCCGTTTTGGATCATTTGAAGTGTGACACTGTCATATGGCTGTTGAATGAGATCGATAAAAACCACTTCTTGGTCATTACTAATATTCAGCATCCTCCGCAATACTCAACGACAAATCGTTTTGGAAAACACACATACACACATGTGTACAGTGATTATGTGTTCATCAGAGAAATGACGCGTTTCAACGTAGATTCCATGACTAACTGATGTCATTCGAAGAATTACAGAAAACCCAGTTGCGATATCGTTTAAGCTGTTATTTACCACCAGTGCATACCAAAGGCCACACTAGAGAACAATCCAAGCACCTGTAGGCTATGACGTTAGGTTGATGAATATTCATTGTCTAGGTTGAAACACAATGTCTTAATAACTCTAACGTCTTTCATTTTTTAAAATTTAATAAAGCTTTTTAACTGCAGAAACTCTTTAGCTTTATTAGAAAGAATGTTGTGGTCATTCGATTGTTCTGGAGGGATTTTCAACAGTCTTTCCGTAAGAAGAAGTAGATTTCTTGTATCTCTAAGTCTCAAACTCCTGTATTCATCTAAAGTAATTTCAAGCTGACATCTTACAGAAGTGACAATTGTCGTTCAGCATACTTTCATTTCCCCACCGAAGAGCATTGTTGTACATATTAATTAACAGCTTCTGTTATATATTTAGTTGACACATTCACATTATTTTCAATCGCTTGACTTGATTGGTAATAATATTATCCATATTCCCAGTATGAGTGATGTGTCATTCCTATTGCACGTGTTCGGTGTAGATTCAGTCGACAAGCAAAGATTCATTAATCAACCTATCTCTCCATCTACCTAGATTACTTTTTAGAATTTTAACCCTCTCCCACCCTATTGTGTGGTTGTGTGTTGATGCATACAGTGAAATTGCTGAGCTTTTTTTTTCTAAATTACTTATCTTCTCGAGGTCAAACATTCTTACCTTAGCTGAATTCTTATGTTCCAACAATCTGACTACCTCCGACCTACTAGTTTGACCTATGTAGTTAACCTGACTCACAGTAATTGCAGAGTATTTTGTAAATTATATTATCTTGTCTAATCGGGTCAACCTACAGGGTCCTTCAACCGACAGAGCTTGTCCCTGAGTGAGTTTGTGGGTTTGAATGCCACTCTAATTCCTGCTTTATTCAGAATCATACGTAGTGTCTCAGATGTCCCCTCCTTATATGGTATGACAGATGAATTGAAGTCAAATTTATCTATTAGAATGCGTTGGTTTCTTATAAACGCTAGTGTAATATAGTAATATAGATGGGTGGAGAACGAGAGAGGTTGATTACTGAATCCTTGTTCATCGGGTCTACACCAAACACGTGCAATAGGAAAGACTCCTCACTCATACCGGAAATAAAGAAAACACTACCACAAATCAAGTCAAACGATGGAAAATAATGGAACTATATGGACGGAGTCAGAAAGATGTGTGATTGATCACTTTGATATGATTATGAGCAATAAATCGTGCTCGAAACGTGGTCATCAGTAAATATTACTGTATAATACCTTGAAACATTATCAAAACAAAGTTTACCCATAATGGAATTATACTCTACCACAGTGCACAAGTTTTATTCTTATATCAATGATTCAAACTTACTAATGACGTCCTGTGGGACAGTTGAATTCAGTGAGTACCACCAATGAAGAATGGAAAATCAACTCAATAAAATCAAATAAAATAAGCATGGAGTAATCTTTTTCTCAAGTAATTAACTTTTCAAAACAGTATACTGCGTAAACAGCATAAAATAGATTCAGATTACATTATGCATACAAGATAATGCTTCTGAGGTTTGAAATATTTTTATGTTTCTGTTTACAATACAGAAACATTTATGAAAGAAAACAACATTTCATCGCTTTTGAAAGTCGATTTAGATAAAAACAAAAATAAGGGATGATCTTAACAACAAAACCACAGATGAGATTAACAAATGTTGTTAAATCATAAAACACACTCACACACAAAGAAATATGACAATTTACCTTGAATCAGAGTTTTGTATGGATCACAAAATTAAACCTGCGGTGTTACACAAATTTATTAACTATTATTTCAATTTTTTCGATTCTGGTTGTAAACTATTCCATAAACAAAATATGGTTATTGAGCATGCTGCCTAGTTACTTATGAAATCTGACTGATTCGCACCTACCAAAAACGTCCCTAACACTTAGTTTCCATGAATTTATACATAGAATATCAATGTAATATGGAGATTTCCAGTGTAAAAGAAGATCAAAATTCAATTATTATTTTTATTATTCCCTTGAGTTCTGAGTGGAACATTAGGTTTCCGCAACATATTTCCATTTTGTCTTATCTTCTGCCGTCCTCATCAGCTTGGATCGAAATGACCCACAATCTCTCATCTCCTCCTCACAAGACCTCCTCCATGTCACCTAAGGATGACCCACTCGTCGCTTCCCACTGGGATTCCACTCGAGTGGTGGTCTGCACTACACAGGATGTCATTCGACGACCTCCTCTATGTATTCCCGATACATCTCTATTCTTTCCTACATATATGTTGAGCGATCGGTTCATGGTTGGTTTATTCCCATAGTTTCTTGTTACTAATTTTTTCTGGCCATTCGATCTTCAGATTAGAACCAGCGGAGGCAGCCGTTGATGAAAGTCTGCAAACCTGTTTGAAATTCTTTTCGTTACGCGCCAAGTTTCTGACTCGTACAGAAGAACCGACTTGCCATTGGTGTTCAAAATGCAAATCTTGTTACTTATGTTCACTGACAACATAAGATTTCTAAATCGGTTTCAGGTTGAGGAAGGCATATCTTGCTTTTCCAATTCTGAGTGGCTATGAAATCTTCATCTGTTCCTCCCACCTCTAGTTGAAATGATGCTTTCTAGATATGTGAAGGAGGCTACCTCTGTTAAATCTCTCCTGTTGTTGATTGCTGCTGTTGTTGTTGCTGTTCGTTGGTTATCTTCATCACCTCTGTCTTCTACATGTTCGCCTGCAGTCATGTCTTCCCTGCTTCTTCAGCCAGTTTGCTGGTTTTCGCCTGTAGGTTTTCAAGTTTTTGTGACGTTAGACATATGCAATCTGCAAAATCCAGATCTCCTGGAGCCCTCTCATTGGTGTTTCAGAAGCTCATGAATTCCAACTTCTTCCAATTCACGATACTGCGTGACCACTAGACAATGTCATCTGTGACGTGTATTGATCCTCACACTCTACCTACTGTTCTCCACTGGTCACGACTTCTCACTTGGAACTCAAATAACTACCAAACCGAATAAGGAATCAGAGTTGTGCCGAAACTTCAAATAAATCCACACATTAACCAATGAAATAATTAAGGTAATGGGCTGAATTTAACAAAAGATATGTTCTATTCAAAGCTATGAAGGCCTAAAAATAATTATGATGCCAGCCAGGATGAAAGTATATGGAGTGTCTTATTTCTCTGCGTAAAATACGTAAAAAAACAGGTTCGTTAAGTAGCCCAGTTTTTTTCTGATCTGAAGTCCCTCGTTACTTGTCAGGTTCGGTTTGTTAGACTTTACATCTATTCCACGAAAAAATTTTCAGGATTTTAATAGCGTTTCATTCTTTCGCCTTCATCTTCTATGTAGGGTATAAAAACAAACCTTTTATCTTTAGTATTATTATCCCCTTTGATACATAGTGAAACATAGGGCATCACTGATAAATTTCACTTACATTTAGCGCTCTACAGTCTGTTTTATCGCCTTCTCACATGATATGCCCACGTCATACTAGACACACAACTAAAACATCGTTTCCCACACCGATTCCACTCGAACGATGGTTGGATACACAAAGTCACCCGCTGGTCTCTTCAACTTGTATTCACCTTGCGTTTCGTATTCTAGTTTTGACATTTTCATCCATGCTGAATGCCTGTAGTTGAAGCTATTATGTCTAGGTAATTGATGCACTGACCTCTATCAAATTTCTCTGGTCGATAGTTATTGGTGTTTCCTGTTGTTATTGGTTGGTTACCTTCGATTTTCTCTGCATCTACCTGAAGTTCTGTCTTCCCTATCTGACTCTTTTTTTAACTTGATGCTTTTCGCCTGTATGTCTTTTCATTTATGTGACATTACACATAAATCATCCACCAAGTTCAAATCTTATACAGTCTTGTTACCGGTCGTGTCTTCGCGCTCCCCAAAGTCTTCCGCATAACTCGATCCACTGGCATTCGCTTCAAAGACTTCACTGAAATTTCCGTTTTGGATCATTTGAAGTGTGACACTGTCATATGGCTGTTGAATGAGATCGATAAAAACCACTTCTTGTTCATTACTAATATTCAGCATCCCCCGCAATACTCAACGACAAATCGTTTTGGAACACACACAAACACATGTGGACAGTGATTATATGTTCATCAGAGAAATGACGCATTTAAACGTAAATTCCATGACTAACTGATGTCATTCGAAGAACTATAGAAAATTAAGTTGCGATTCCGTTTCAGCTGTAATTCAACACCAGTGCCAACCAGAGACCACACTAGAGAACGATCCAAGGACCTGTAGACTATGAAGCGAGCTTGATGAATAACCATTATCTATGTTAAAACACAATGTCTTAATAACTCTAACGTCTTTCATTTTTAATTTAATAAGGCATTTAACTGCAGAAACACTTTAGCTTGATAAGAAAGAATGTTTTGCCATTAGTATACCGTTAAGTTAGTCACACATCAGAAATGTGGGAATAACAAAATGAAAAGAGTATTATGCTATCTTTTGCAGTTATTGTTTTTCCTCAAGAAAATATTTTGACGTGTAATGTCAAATCCGCTGTCACTAGTACAAATGAAAACATCATATGGGTAAATGATACCTTGTCTCGCTGACTACATTGGGAATGTATCCAATGACTACTGCAAGATTAGTCTTCAGAACTACTAGGTAAAGAAATGGCATTAAAAAGCATGTGATACTGCATATTTGCATTTATATATGTAAGTGCAAAACGACGAATTGTACTAAAAAATACAAAATGAAGCTGCTAGTCTTAGGTGGCTTGGTTCTACTTCTACGTAAGTTCAGCTTTTCTCTGCTGCATATTTCAATATCTTACAATGAGACGAAATATAATTTCACATAAGCATAAACGATAAAATTTTCAAAATAATAAAAGCTTTATCGTCATTTATTACATTTCAGCCATTGTGAATTTGCCATCTTCTGAAGCTGGATTCATTTTTGATTGGTTATGTAAGTTTAGTACATCTGAAATTTTCGTCTAAATTGGTGTCGCAATACCTACTTGAGACCCTTTTTATTCAGCATTTCCGTAGGCAGGAACAGTTAGTTCACAGACTCTTTATATCCCTGAAAGTTATGGGTATAATGATTAAATTTATTACAAAGGCTTTTTCAGTCTGTCAAATCATATCTGAAATTGTTCACTGAACAAGCATGTGAACACATTCCAAGAAATCCCGAATTTCACAGGAATGCATGCTGGCACATCAGTTTATCGAAAATAAATCGACCTTGTAAGCAATTTGAATAAATAACGAAGTGATTTCGATGGTCACGATTAGAATACGTATTTTAACGGTTTGGGAATTCCCTATTGGATATGATTGCGATCCTCAGAGAATGATGGTGTTCTCCCCTTGAACTCGAATACGGCGTTTAACATTTTAGACTCCAAGGCGTTATCCCTTGAGCATAGAAAGCAACCTCCACTGCTAGACACTCTCCACCAAATAACATTATGTTTAACTTCAGATATCAGCGAGTAAGTATATCAACAGCGACCATATATATTTAAAAAGACATTAAAAATTTCACCAGGTAACAGAAAAGTAATGATACCTGTTACGCCTATTTCCTTTCTCAATTGAATATACATAAATATATATAGTGAAAATGATTAAGAAGTTTCGCAAAACTTTAAATTTCTATTGAACATTTCAGGTAAATACCGTTATAAACGTTTCTGCAAACGTATGTTCAGCATTTATCTGATAAGCGCTTCTCAACAAATAACTAAATATATATTTCATAAAATGTTATAATTTATTCTGACAGTGCAAAGCTAATAACGTGGCTCCTGTTCCAATGCAGTTATCATTTGTAATGACTAAGATTTTATTTGAATGACCTCAAGTGGAGAAACTTGAAAGCAACATCAAGTCATGCAACGATGTCCACAGTACCATGTATTTAAAAAAACAGGGAATTTTGTTTTTATTCCAAATGCCTTCCGAGTGAAGCGTAAGAATTCAGCAGCGTCTATTCATTCCCTGCTGCTATCTAAAAGCTTATTTAACTATCCATCATTGCTTTGTATACAATCACCTGCATGCCAACGTCACACTGACTCCACAATTCGTTTTGTTCCCAGTTTCGGTTTCATCTGAGAGGGATTACTTTTTAATTTGTCTATGATTTTAATTCTAATATATTGGGGCAGTCCACTTATCTTTTTCTCTTGATTAACGTTAGCCATTCGTTAGTGACTGCGAAAACCAACGCAAGCCATCAATATCTTCACTGAAATTGGCAAATAGCAGATTAAGTTATTAAGAAGAATAGACGATTTCAGCTGAATGTGATACCATTAATCAACATCTTTATGCTTCAACCATGGTTATGCATATTATTTTTATTCATATGTAATATTTCCGTTAATTCCATTACCAGTCTAGGTATTACATTTTATATTATTATTATTTTTTGCCTTTAATTCCTAAAGGAACATAGGGCTTCAGCCGTGTGTCCCCATTGCGTTCGGTTCTCTGCTAGAGTCTTCACCTGTCTCCAAGTCTGCCCACACGCCTTCATCTCCTCTTCGCATGACCTCCTCCAAGTCACCCTTGCACTGACGACCAACTCGCCGCTTCCCTTTCAGCCAGGTTCCACTCGGGTGATGTCACTCACTTGATGGATTGTTTCCTCAGAGTATGGCCAGCCAATCCATCTCCATTTCTTCCTGCCTATTTGTTTCACAATCGGTTCCTGCTGTGTTGGTTCGCTCATTGCCAGAGATCCCTGTCGCTGATCTTTTCTGGCCGGCCATCTGATATTGAATAGTATTGAGCGAAGTCAGCTAGCTGTTAGTCAAGGTCTGTAGTTTGTTTGAGATGCTATTTATGACGCGCAGTGCAAGTCTCTGATCCGTATAGTAGCACTGACTGACTTCACATCGGAGTTGAAAATCCGGATCTTATTTTTGATGCTGAGTGCTGACTGTTGACCTCCACACAGACTTGAGAGTAGTGAAAGCTTGTCTTGCTTTTCTGATTGATTCTTGCTTTGATATCCTCGTCAGTTTCGTTCGCCTGTAGTTGAAACGATGCTTTCCAGGTAGGTAAGTAGGTAAAAGAGGTTGTTACTATCAGGTTCCTTCCATTTTTGCTGATATAGGTGGTAAAATGAGAACAATTTTAAATTTCAGAACACAGTCGTTGCTTGCACAAAAACCAACATGTTTCACTGTTGTTTTTTTAGCTGTACTACACATAAACCATTTTTTCTGGCAATTTCATCGACTTCAAATATACGGTAGTGTGATCTTATCACCCCTGCGTATTATAATCCATCACTTTTCGACATCATTACATAATTTTTATAGTAAAGTTTCCACAATCGAAGTTAACAGCTGTACTCAAGGTAGTAATCTTTTTATCGTTTTCAGTTTCAACCCAGTAAGTTATGATTTTAGTATCGAAACTGAACAAGTAAATTATCAAGAATTTACATACTCATAATCTTTACATGAGACCAATGTATTGATAACGATAGAGTTGAACCATTTAAACACATCCTATTTGGCTAAGGCGTTAACCTCAAGCCATGAAGTAGCATACTGTAAAGCCATCAAGACAGAAAATAACAAATTCACAACAAAATCAGCCAGCATTAAGACGACAATGATGGAGAAAACTCGATTCACATGAGATACAAACTTCCCTATGAGTATCACAATTCAGATTATTAAAAGTGACCATTTTTTAAATGTATACTGTATATTTACGCATATAAGCATGACCTACACTTATATCACAACCCATCCAGAAATACCAACAAC
This sequence comes from Trichobilharzia szidati, assembly GCA_944472155.2. Lineage (NCBI taxonomy): Eukaryota > Metazoa > Platyhelminthes > Trematoda > Strigeidida > Schistosomatidae > Trichobilharzia > Trichobilharzia szidati. The sequence continues at coordinate 13,851,808 of OX235275.1, forward strand.
AGCACGTACACAACTGCAAGTTGACACCAATCCTCCAACGAAAGCTGAATTCTTGAATGCAATCAAGCTTCTGAAAGCTGTAAAAGCAACTGGACCAGATGGAATACCCCCGGAAGCACTGAAAGCGGACCCAGAAACGACAGCAGATATGTTGACTCCATTATTGCGAAATGTCTGGAAGGAGGGAAAGGTGCCTACTGACTGGAGGAAATGTTACCTCGTGAAACTACCAAAGAAGGGCGCCTAAGAACTCTGCAAGAACTGGCGAGGAATCATATTCCTGTCGACGCCAAGTAAAATCCTGAGTCGCATCATCCTAGAGAGAATAAAGGACGCACTGGATACAGAACTACGACCAGAACAAGCTCGATTTAGGAAATGCAAATCATGTTCTGACCAAATTGCTACTCTACGCATCATCATCACATAACAAAGCATGGAATGGCAATCAAACCTCTACCTCAACTTTATAGACTTTGACAAGGCGTTCGACAGTGTTGACCGCGAAGTAATTTGGAAACTACTCCAGTAATACAGCGTACCGCAGATATTCATCAACCTTATTCAACAGCTGTAGGACAACGCCACATGTCAAGTGATCCACAACGGAAAACTCAGCGAAGCCTTTGGTTTAAACACAGGATTCAGACAAGGGTGCTTATTATCACCAATGATATTCCTAATTGTGGTAGACTGGATTATGCGTCAAACAGTGGGAAACGAGAAGACAGGGATATCCTGGACCAACATGAAGAATCTAGAAGACCTGGATTTTGCGCGTGGATGACTTATGTTCGATGTCACACAAAATCGAAAACTTACGAGTGGAAACCGACAAACTGGTCGGAAAAGCAGCCAGAGAAGACAGGATTCCAGGTGAACATAGTCAAGATAGAGGTTATGAAAATAATCAAACAACAACAACAGCAGGAGCAACATCCAGTGCCAATCACCATCAACGGGAGGGATTTGAAAGAGGTTACTTCACTCACTTATCTAGGGAGCATTGTCTCATCTACAGGAGGAACGAACGAGGATGTCAAATCGAGAATCAAGAAGGCGAGAAACACATTCATCAACCTGAAACCAATCTGGAAATCTTCGTCACTCAACTCAGCATCAACAACAAAATTCGGATTTTCAACACAAACGTCAAGTCAGTCAGTTCTTCTATACGGATCAGAAACTTGACGGGTCACAAAGAAGATTTTCAACAGGTATCAGAACTTTATCAACAACTGTTTTCGCTCTATACTGAAGATCAGATGGCCGCCGGAAAGAATCACCAACAAGAAACTATGAGAAGAAACAAAACGAGAACCAATCGCTTAACAAATATGCAGGAGAAAGTGGAGATCGATTGGACGTTCGCTGAAGAGGCGGTTGGGTGACGTCACGCGCCAGGCCGTCGAATGGAACCCGAAAGTAAAGTGGCGAGTGGGACGTTCAAGAGTGACATGGAGAAAATTGTGTGAAGAGGAGGTGAAACAGTATGTACTAACATGGATGCAGGTGAAAAGTACAGCGGAAGACAGAAGCAAGTGGAGACGTACAGTTGAAGCCCTATGTTCCACTAGGAACCCATGGTAACAATAATAATATATTGATACACTTACATCACAGACTCGATTCAGCTATGTCTGAAGTGTTGAGGAGAGGGATAACACATCTGATATACTGGTTTGTAAGGATATGATTGGTTACAGGATTTCATCATAAGCTGACATGGGTTAGAGAACCATTGGAAAACCAGTACTCCCAAGGAGAAACACGTAACACTTATACCTGCTGTCATATGATTCAGTGTTAGTGAAATTAAACTCAGATGGTCTACTTATATAAATAATATACCTGCTTAACTATTACATGCACTAATTTAATATTTCTTTTAGTACGTTTCAAGATCTAAGTCCAAAATCTGATGGTACGTTTGCAGCAATTTTGTTTACATTCATGCCATCTGTCAAAGAAAACTTGTTAATTTTTGTAGAACTTTGCTACCGTCTAATTACAGTGTTTTGAAACAGCTTTTACCATGTTTAATCTCAAAGTTTGACGTTGCTTCAACAAACCAGTCGCTAAAATCTTCAGATAGGAAGACCATGAAAGTATCACGATGTAATGTGAAATAACCCAGCCTACCTTTCAACGTCACTGTCTGCGATATGCACACAAGTTTATTTAAAGATGTAGAATCCGTCTTAACTCACTGTATTTCTCAAATTTGAATTTCCATTTTCTACTTATTTTGAATTTTTATAATAATGAATATGTATAACAGTCTGAGTTATAATCAACATTTCTTGTCACAATGTTATCAAACCCCAAAACATTAACTTCAATTTTTTAAATCATACTTGTGTACTCTCAGTGCAGTGTTGTCAACCATATGGTACTAGACATCACAAAAATGCTTAAATCTGTGCTACATGAAATAGCATGTCCCATTTACTATATGAAATTCACATTTACAGAGAATTCTCAGAAATAAATCCAATCTTAGGGGATTGCTGAAGAACTGAATAAGTAAAAAAATTAAGATAAAATGCCTTTGTAAACTACAAAATGTAATAATACCTAATTTTTAGATGAGAATTCGAAGTAAGTGGTGTTCGATTAACACCTGAGAACAACTACATAATTGAGGATTCAAAATATTTATGATCTTTATAATATCGATTAATTAACATAAGCGAGTCTTAAATGGGATACGCTGGATGTGTAAAATACAAGCCTAATACTAATTAATTACTCGAGTTACTGAGTTACCTGACTTCTTATGGAGTATGATGCGTCGAGTGTACTCATTTTCGTGACCAGTCGTGACCAGTAGGGTGCAGCAGGTCGGGTGTGAGGACAAGTACTCGCCGAAGACATTGGCTAGCGGTTCCGCTATGTCGTGAATTGGCAGAAGTTAGAATTCATGGGCCATTGGATCGTGTCCCAGTGGCTTGATGGTATACGAGCTCGCCTTGTAACCAGAAGGTCCTGGGTTCGAATCCCGGTGGGCGTGTACCGATGAAGAGTCCAAAAATAGGACGAAACAGCTGTCCAGTACTCCCTGCAGGTTTTCCAATGGTTCTCTAACTAACGTCAGCTCATGATGAAAATCCTGTAACCAATCAAATCCCTACAAACCAACACTTGAATATCATTTTCACTCTGTTATTACTCTCGGAAGGAACAGTCTTTACTTACATACACTTTTGAATGACTTTCAGTAACCCACTAGACGCGTTCTGAAGGAACATGAAAGTCGTGTTACGGATAGGAAGACACCTCCACGAATGATATACGACAAATTACTATTTTACCTGGGAGATTTGTATATGGAATACGTAAAACTTCGTTAACTCAAACTGTTAAAATGTGCAATTTTGTATTCACGCATATGATGATGTAATAAACGAAAATCATAGACTAGATTTAGCTGGATATATAGAGTTAAGAAAAGACATGACAACTGAAGCGTTCCCTCTAGTCGGGAAATATCCCTCATTTAATCATAAATAGACACCTGAGTGAAAGTTGTTTGTCAGAATTCTCATTTCTTTGTGTAAAGATTCCATACTATAACTAAATTCTGAGTTTAAACACACCTCATCTCCCTCCACTTCAGATATGTCCACACAGAAATAACAACCATAAAGACTTTAGACCCAATGCTACATATTTCCTTGCCAGTAAAGTCAATCACAGATTAAACAGTGATAATTTGCTATTCATGTTTGATTAAGTGTCTTGTGCATTAAATAACTCTTTCCACTGGGACTTCTAGAGAAGCAACCCAATCAGTGCAAAGTACGTATAAAATCATTCTTTTTCTTCATGACAGCTGTTTATAAACATGCCTTGTATGTATTATTTAATTCAGTTTTAGATTTTCCCGTCGATTGATTGAACCGAAGTGCCCGGTCCCAGGTACACCCAGATAACGAGTCCAAAATAAAACAAAATGAGCGCCTGAAATTCACTGCTAGTCACCATCCACCTCTTAACTTCTTATGCCTTACATGTACCTGCTATATCATTTGCAAGAATCCTTAATGAGGGCGCCTTATATTGGTGAAATTTGCACTACTGTGTAAAGAGACATTTTAGTTAAACAATTTTTGGATGAATTTAATGTTATAAAACCATTCAGTGAAACTACCACTACCAGTCTAATGACGTTATGACTATTACCGAAGAGGATTATACAATTGGTTACACACTCTTTTTACATTTGAGTAACTACTTTGCATCAGACACACCATGATTCATAACAAGTAAAAAAGAAATTGGAACTTTTCGTGGTGAATTCTAAAATAAACCGACATCAGTTAAAAAATCACTGGAGACCAAAGATCGCTTGAGAAAGCTTTCATCTCACTTAATGACTTATCATAAGTGAACAATATTAGTCCCGGAAAGAGTACTTTCCAGGAGTTCCAGGTATTCCTTGCGCGTAAAGATGAGGAGCGGAAGGAGAAACAGAGTTCAATGAACATCACATTGAATAAAGAAGTGAAGAAGAGTGATAGGGAGAATAAAAGCCACTTCTACGACACACTGGAGACGGAGGAAGAATAGGCCTCTAGCGAAGGACTACTCAGAGCATTATACCAGACAGCCAGGTCTTTGTCCGAGGAAGAGCTCTACAGAAACGAAACCTGATCACAAATCAGGCGAGACAAAGAAATCAAAAGGCTCATCACTTCAGAGAATTCCTGAAATGACTATTGCCTTAAATTCGTCCAAAAATACCACCAATAGCCACATAACTGCAAGTAAACACTGATGCTTCAACAAAAGCAGATGTCTTGAGTGCAATCAAGCTAACAAAGTGCAAAACACTAAAAAACAATCCGAAGGCCTCAGTAGATATGGTAACGCCACTGATTCTAAAATTTTTGAAGGTAAAAAAGACAGTCACTCACTGAAAGGAAGGATGCAATATCAAAAAAGACGACTTAGGCGTCTGGAAGAACTAGCATAAATCATTATGTTGTCCCCAGCAGGCAGAATATTAAGTCGTACCATCCTGGGAAGGCTGAAAGATGCCTTGAATGCAAAACTTAGACAGAATGATGATAGACTCAGGGAAATGAAGTCGTGTGGAGACCAAATTGTAGCTCTACGCATCATCGAACACAGCGTCGAATCGAGGTTTAATCTGTAGCTCAATTTCATTGACTTTGAAAGGTCCTTCAACAGCGTTTACTGCGAAGCAGTATGACTGTCGCGTGTCAATTGATCTACAACGGTGAAGCCTTCAAAGTGAATACTGGACTAAAACAAGGCTGGCTGCCTAATATCACCAATGATATTCCTGACTGCGGTGGACTTGATTACGCGGAACATCGTACGAAGGGAGCAAGAAGACAGAAACACTTTGGATCTATAAGATGACTCTAAAAGATCTGGACATGGTGAACGATTAATGTTTTTTATTTCTCATAATATCGATGACTTACAGTTGATAAACAACAAGTTGGTAGCAGAAGCAGCAAAAGCCTGACTTTTGGTGAACATGGTGAAGATGGAAGTGATGAAGACGACCAACCAACAACAACAAGAATAACCACTATCACTGTCGACAGAATCGTTTCAACTACACGCTGCTTCTGTTGTACTCAGCAAAAAGAACAAAATTCCCATTCTCAACATCAACTTTAATTCTTTCATTTCTTCTGTATGGGTGAGAAACCTAACCGCCCATGTAGAGCATTTACAACAGGCTGCAGAATACCAACAACAACTTTTTTCTCTGTCTCCATACTGAAGATCAGATGACTGGCCAGAGAAAATTAGCAGAAAAACTCAAGTAACAAAGCAACCAAGAGACTATTTCTCAAAACATATTTTGAAGAAAATGGAGATGGATAGGATAGAGGTTGCATGGGGAAGTTGTATGAGGAGGCTATGATGGGCGATAGTGTAGCCCACTAAAACAGACTGTAGATTGCAAAAGAAAGTGAGATTTGTTGCTTAAGCACGAAGGAATTATAGTAATAAAAATGTCACCAAAGACAGTTTAATAAATTTTTCTATTTTCTTTGTTCCCTTGTGTTAACAGTGAAACAGAGGGCTTCAGGCCTTAGCTTTTAGAAGGTGTGGTTGCTAGCCTCACACCCAACCTTTCTTCTTTGTCGACATCATAACCGAGTAAGGGAGATATAGGTGTGTACCAAGCGGTACTCGAACTCCGGACCACATGCATGGTCAGCCAGGACTCTACCGCTGAACCACAGCACTGTTTTCACCTAATCATATACGTTACTTTAATCTCTCTTAGCAAATAACGCTTGCAGAGTGAGATATGAATTTCAGCTGGTATTGTATGAAAAGAAGAAATCATTGAATTGTTTTTGCTTGATTTATATTTGTGTATTGCACAGCTCTCTTACAAACTGATGATTTATTTTTAAATAGTTTCCCATATAATCGTTAGTTTATATCTTCCAAAATGTTGAATAACTTGTAAATTGATTATGTTACTTTTTATAGCTGAACAGAAGTGATATATACACTGGAAATTGGGAGTACCTCAAGAAGAACCAACTCCATTGTTTTAAGCTGCTCGGAGCAGTCACATGTATAAACAACTTTAACATAAACTTATCTCCTAGTTAGGTATTTTCTGTTATACGTTGAAATTACAATTATAATAAATTCTGGTTTAGTGTTGTGCAACTTTTTATATAAACTCTGTTTGTGTTCACGGTAGTGTCAACATTTCTGATTATAAGATAGCATCTACACGAGACGTTTTACGAAGCTTTTGTGAGACTTGGCTTTTGATAGCTGACAGCCTACATCTATAGGAATACATTTACTGTGAAACTCCTCAGTTAAGTCTTTGGGCTTATAGGACGTAGAAGCATCGAAAAATATCCACCTAAGTTGAAAATCTTACTTAAGGATTGTCTCAGATTAACACGCAATCAGCTTCACAAGACGTCACAACAGTGTCAACCGCTGATGGAATAAAGTTTAAGATCGGTGGCACAGTGGTTAGGACTATTGCCGACCATGCACATGGTCCGGGGTTCGATCCCCTGCCGGCGCACACCCAATATCTATGGTCGGCCTGAATTTGGGCTACCGACATCCATGCTGAAAATTCAGTACTTGTATTGAAAATACGGTGTGGAATCAAGCTGTAAATCAAAAAAAAAATTCAACAATGACAATGATCTCTGATGAAGCTGATAGGCTCAAAAAAAGAATTCACACTAAAATCCGAGGATGTTATTACTAGTATTGCAGTAGTATCAACAGAAATCCATAGCTGGGGTGCAAGTTACAGCTAAATGATAACTGACGTTTAAACATCAGCGGGAGGCAAAATACAAAATATCACAACAAGAATTATTGACTTAAAAAAGTTTGAGAAACAACAAGGACAGAGTAACCACCAGATAAGATAATCAAAGTTCACTAGTAGTTGCATACAAAACGAATTATATTGATGAAATCCATGAACATCCTCAGTCAGGTTTACATGAGCAGAATAAAAAACCTGCAAACACGATTATAAGACAGAAAAAATCTACAGCAAATCTATATTGCCAGATAAGGTTACCTCTCAGTATATCAAAACGGTTTTAACCTAATGCTTGAAACCAATAATCCTGGTAGAAAATATGGTATCACTTAAGTTCGTAAAGCATGTTACTCTATTGGGCAAATCTCCATATTTTTCAGAACGCCGACATATTAACTGTCTCAATATCTTGCAGCAGTAGCATACCTCATTACAGAACTATCAGATTCCGGATGAAAATAACGAAAACTGGAGAAGAATTAAATAAAAGAGAATGAAAAAGTTTGCTTTTAACGTAAATAGTGTATCCATTAAAGTTCGGATTAATGCCGGTCAAGTCAAATACATGGATCAAAGAAGTAGAACGGGGTCAGTCAGTCAGTTAGACTAAAGGAGCATAAAATCCCAATAAAATCTAGATTAGCTAACTCGAATAAGATAGAAAATCTGGAGAATAGTCCAGCATGCAATTACACAACAACACAATAGGATGAGAAAAAGACGACAGTTTTACACCTAACGTAACAGGTTGGAGAGAGATTGGTAACGGAGGCTTCATTTATCAAATCAACTGCAAACATGTTTAACGGGAATGATACAATACCTGTCCCAGACATCTGGAAAATGTTAATAACCTCACGAAGAATAGGAAAGAATAAAGAAAACTACAGAGCGAAACTTTTGAAGTTGTATTATTATAATTGTTATGATTATGAACAATGAATTGTGTTCGTAAAGTGATCGAGTAAGTAATAATACTGTTTCACTGTGCGATTTAACTAATAAACAAATTAACATAGAATAAAATACTGCCATAGCACCGAAATTTAACACATATATTAATTTTGCACACGAGATTTCAATCAAAAATGTGGGCAAATACTAAAAAAGGGTGATAATGTAAAAAATGAAAACAAACAATGAGGAATTAAAAGCCTCGACAGTACTGGCGTGTAAAGGAAAGATACCACAGGTTTCATTTAATATAATTAGCAACAAGAAACTCTGGCTGGGAACACACCAACCATCCAAGAGCTGATTGCATAACATATATGTGAGCAAAAATGAAGATGGACAGGTTGGGCATAAGTTGAGGAGGCCGTCGAATAATGTCACACGCCAGACCATCGTTCGAGTGGAGTCCCAAAGGCAAGCGACAGGTCGGCCTTCCTACAGTGACATGGAATAGATCCTACGAGGAGAAGATGACAGATTATGGGCAATCGTGGACCCAGATTAAGAGGACAACAGAGAATAGAGAAAAGTGAAAATGTGTTGTTGAATCTATATGCTTCACTCGGAACCCAAGGGAATGATAATAATATTTAAGATCCCTAATAAGTCTTGAATTAGGTTGGCTTCTAACCCGACCAGTTCACTCTACTACAAACTATCTTTAATTGGGGACCCAGTAGACACAATCAGAAAAAGTAGTATAATCTCTTGATTATGAGAGCAATTACAGACATCAAACGAAAACATCGGATTCAACTAGATTATCGGAACACTAGAATTTAGCTAGATATATTATGAATGAGTTTGGCTAATGCAATGCATTCGAATGCATGCGATTGCACAGTATGTAGGGAGATGCAACAATTTTCAAAAGTGAAACAGTGAGAAACAGAGTGAGTTTAATCGGCGAATCTTTGTTAATCGAATACACACAAAACACGTACAGTCGAAATGATGCCATGCATCAAAAACAGCAGAAACTAAGACTGCAAATAGCATGTCCTCAAGCAGTGTGAGCCAACAGGCCTTTTCACTCATGATTAGCATTAAAATACAAAATATCAGCAGATGATTACACTACACTGTCATATACGGAAAGCATTGAAGCTTCGGGTTTCAATTCCACAAGAATGGCTACTATTTGCCTTAAGTAAAGATTTACCTCAACTTCTTAAAAGGGCTTTGAAACCAAAAAAATACAATTCATCGAAGAAAATTTCCTGTGACAAGAAAATCATTTTCAAAGACTCTACAACCGTATTTATATTTTTACTCAAAACAAATCGCAGTCGGTTATCGAGTAATATTGGTGTTGAAATAATTGACACAGTCGATCGAAAGTGGTTTCTAATGCAAAAAAGAAATGGTTTAATAATTACTGACGTGATGAAATCCAGGGTTTGAAATTTTATACGGTAAAAATTATTATTATATGAGAAGCAAACCCGTTAAGTACTCACCTAACAAGTATGAATAAAGTGAGAAGGAAAGACAAAATAGTAATGTGCACAAGTGGAATATGTGATAACCATAATGCTAAATCATTCACTTTGGACAAAAACTCACAAGTAAATGGGGAATTCAAGACCGTGGTAGTGAATGAGACTGAACGAATTGCTGTATTTGAGGTTTGAGGTATTGTTGATCAATCTCTAGCTGTCAGGTTTCATAGATGTATCTCGGAAAGTAACACCTCTTCCATCGTTCCGCCTCAGATTGTAGATAATTTAAAGTTGAAGCCCGCACTGTAACTACCTGGTCTGAGTTCACTAATTGACCTGGAAATGAACCAATAATTGACTCTAACTGTCCTCTTGACAATCACACAGGGCAACAGTATCAAATGAGTTTAGAAAGTGTGGATTTTGTGCTGCCATCAAAACACTTTCCACAGGAGCAGGTTAACTGATAAGCACACAGTGAAGTGACTCAAAGTGGTAGTTTGTCCTTCATAGTTATACTGGTCATTTTCGGGCTACTGATATCGTTCCTTAGATCAGCTAAAAAGAATGGTTTCTTCACCAACCTGAATACTCAGTTCTCTAGAATGTCGGCCACATTATTTCCTTTATGCCCAGCATTCATAATCAGTGGTTTCATTGACACCGCATCGATTCTTGTATGTTTCTGATCTATACTGATTTTTTCTCCAATTTTTATTCTGGACCTGTATGTGTCTAACCAATACATCGACATAACTCGTCGTTAAGCTTGCAAATAAGCAGTAGATCATCTTTCTCATTCTTCTCAAAGGTATATAATTATGTAAACGCGTGTACTTACCATTTCATATTCACTTCAGGATGATTCATCTCTGGTGAGAGCCTTCTGACCTACATTTCAAGGAAACACTCAAAAAAGTGAAATTCAAGCCTCAAGAACTAGATGCATGACATCGCTCACTTCCTAAAGATTAAACAGCATATGAAGTACAGTCCTACTGGAGGTCTCCAGTGATCTCGAATAGATCCATTGTAAGGTCATTGACTGCAGCATTTGATAACGCAGGCTTGAATAACACTGGAAGCGTCAATGCTTTAAAGATTGAGGAAACGTCTTGTTGAGAAGTGCCAACAAGCACAAAAACTAAGTTTGGTTTCCTCCTGATTACTCCCAAATAACCGTATCGGCTTTCAAACCCCTAATTCTGTTGGTTTGATAAATACTACCGAATTTCTTCCCATTTTTGATAACCACTTCTGAGTAACTTTATCACTCATATCACACTCCCTTTCATTGAACAATACACCAGATTATGTCTTATTAGATATAAACTCTGTTCCTCAGTCTCTGAAGATGACTTAATCAGAAATGAAATATTTTCTTTGCTGAATTCTCTCTAATTTACTTCATCACTACATAAGTATTTTCGACATTTTTCAGCAAAATACCTTGATATAACAAGGATGCAAGGCACAAAGGCAAACGTTATACCAAATCTCAGAGAAAATAAGACATTTGAAAATTTCACATTGCTATTTATATTAATCTCAACGCTTTTTTTAGAAACGGTTATATGAAATCAATGACTATGGTATCTCACCAAATGACGAAAGCCTTTTCAAGATAAGTGTCACAGAATTTCACCCCACGTATAGTCTTTCAAGTATATGAGTACACTGAGGGTGTCTGAGGTGCTTGTGTGAAGAGATTTATTTTATATTGCTTTTTAAAACATTTTAAGAGCTGAAGGATGGTTATATTTTCATTCTTGTAATTAACTTTCACTCTATAAATAGTTGATTACATGTGATTATTTATGATTGTTGTTTTCGTCTAAATTTAGCTATTCTGACAATACTCATCTCTCAAGTTTCTGCGTATGACTATCACATGAATTAACATGATGGACTGCAACATTTGATGCATTAAGAAGAGTGAAAATAAAAAACATAATTCACGAGTTCAGCACTGTAAAAACATTTCCCAATATAGTAGTGTTTTAGAATTAAGCAAATAATTGTTTTACTTTCTCCTCACGATAACCATACTGACAGATGTTTGTTTGCACGTCTAGCTGTGTTATGCTAGTACAATCTACGCAATTAACTCTAGAAAAGAAAGTTTACAGTTTACAATTTATTTAGGATAGTAGGCTATATGCCTGTGTTAATCCTTTCGATTTGTTACACACAGGAGGTCCAATCTCGCCTTGAATGAATCAACGGATGGCGCTGATACGACGTGTTCTGGTAGGGAGTTCCAAGGGTTCACAATTCGATGCGAAAAACCTATCTCCAGACGCAGACGATTCTACCGTGGCTTTTGAACCTTGAGGTGATGTCCTCGCAATTAGTTGGTGCTAGAAGGAAGAAATAAATTAGATAAGTTAGCTCCAAAATCATTTCTTAGGATACGGTATGCTAGTATTAGGTCACCCCTAAGTCGTCTGTATGACAGTAGAAATAAACCCAGTCGACTTAACCTCTCTTCATATGAGAGGGTTGAGAAACCCTTGATTAGCTTAGTTCCTACTCTTTGCACCCTTTCTAATTAGTCTATTTCGTATTTGAAACATGGGCTCGCTGCCTGGATCCCATATTCCAAATGAGGTCTGATATAAGTAGGATATAATATACGAAATATTTCAGCGTCAAAATTCGCAAAAGCCTTGCGTATGGCCCATAATATTCGAAAACCCTTAGTGGCTGCAGCTCTACAGTTTGTTTCTGTTTTCAAGTCATGCTGCACAACCACTCCCAAGTCCTGGTACTCAGTGACCACTGGGAGGGTAATGCCATTCATTGAGTAACTGTGCACGTGACTATGAAATACATGCATAACTACACTCTTGCTTAAGTTAATCTCCAAGGCCCAGTGCTTACACCAATCACTTAACAAGTTTAAATCTTCCTGCAAAGCAAGTTGATCACTGTCATCGTGTAAAGCCCTCCATATCTTGATGTCATCAGCAAACAGTAAGCAGGATGACTTAACTACCGATGGAATCTCATTAACATAAATCAGGAAAAGAAGTGGGCCTAGAATTGTACCCTGAGGAACGCCACTCTTAACCCATTCCCATGTTGATAAAACCCCGTTAACTCGTACTCTTTGTCTTCTGTCCTTTAGAAAGTCTTGAATCCAGTCGGCAACCACTCTATTGATTCCCAGACTACCTAACTTTACTAGAAGACCTGAATGAGAAACCCTGTCAAACGCCTTGCTAAGGTCGATGAATATGGCATCCACCGGTATATTAGCATCAGCTGAGCTTGCCCAACTTTCTCTGGCCAAAAGAAGGTTGGTCAAGCAAGAATGACCTGCTCTAAAACCATGCTGTTCCACAGCGAAAAGTTTGTTCCCTTCAATGAACTGAATGATAGCATCACGAATTATTCTTTCTAGTAGTTTAACAATAATACTGGTCAAACTAACAGA
>OX235275.1:13865450-13887944 GCA_944472155.2 Trichobilharzia szidati
CTTCGAGATTCGAACCCGCGTCACCCAGTGCTGCAGTCAGAGACGTTACCACTGAGCTATTCGGGCTCGCGATTGACCTCCTGTAGGACTGTAGTGGATATTCTGATTTGACACTAGTAACTAGTGTGATGCGTCTAGTCCTCTCTTTGGTGCAGACTGAATTCTATCAGTCAGGTTGTAATGTGACCACCATTCTAGGTAGCTCGCCATCACGATGTACATTGTTTGTGATGATATGAGATGGTTGGAGGCAATCGGTAGGAAGCCTTGGACCCTAGGTTTCGTGCTAGTTGGCACTCGTCAGCAAGGCGTATCTGCAACCTTGAAGGAACTCATGTCCCTTCTGAGATTCGAACCCGCGTCACCCAGTGCTGCAGTCAGAGACGTTACCACTGAGCTATTCGGGCTCGCGATTGACCTCCTGTAGGACTGTAGTGGATATTCTGATTTGACACTAGTAACTAGTGTGATGCGTCTAGTCCTCTCTTTGGTGCAGACTGAATTCTATCAGTCAGGTTGTAATGTGACCACCATTCTAGGTAGCTCGCCATCACGATGTACATTGTTTGTGATGATATGAGATGGTTGGAGGCAATCGGTAGGAAGCCTTGGACCTAGGTTTCGTGCTAGTTGGCACTCGTCAGCAAGGCGTATCTGCAACCTTGAAGGAACTCATGTCCCTTCTGAGATTCGAACCCGCGTCACCCAGTGCTGCAGTCAGAGACGTTACCACTGAGCTATTCGGGCTCGCGATTGACCTCCTGTAGGACTGTAGTGGATATTCTGATTTGACACTAGTAACTAGTGTGATGCGTCTAGTCCTCTCTTTGGTGCAGACTGAATTCTATCAGTCAGGTTGTAATGTGACCACCATTCTAGGTAGCTCGCCATCACGATGTACATTGTTTGTGATGATATGAGATGGTTGGAGGCAATCGGTAGGAAGCCTTGGACCTAGGTTTCGTGCTAGTTGGCACTCGTCAGCAAGGCGTATCTGCAACCTTGAAGGAACTCATGTCCCTTCTGAGATTCGAACCCGCGTCACCCAGTGCTGCAGTCAGAGACGTTACCACTGAGCTATTCGGGCTCGCGATTGACCTCCTGTAGGACTGTAGTGGATATTCTGATTTGACACTAGTAACTAGTGTGATGCGTCTAGTCCTCTCTTTGGTGCAGACTGAATTCTATCAGTCAGGTTGTAATGTGACCACCATTCTAGGTAGCTCGCCATCACGATGTACATTGTTTGTGATGATATGAGATGGTTGGAGGCAATCGGTAGGAAGCCTTGGACCTAGGTTTCGTGCTAGTTGGCACTCGTCAGCAAGGCGTATCTGCAACCTTGAAGGAACTCATGTCCCTTCTGAGATTCGAACCCGCGTCACCCAGTGCTGCAGTCAGAGACGTTACCACTGAGCTATTCGGGCTCGCGATTGACCTCCTGTAGGACTGTAGTGCATATTCTGATTTGACACTAGTAACTAGTGTGATGCGTCTAGTCCTCTCTTTGGTGCAGACTGAATTCTATCAGTCAGGTTGTAATGTGACCACCATTCTAGGTAGCTCGCCATCACGATGTACATTGTTTGTGATGATATGAGATGGTTGGAGGCAATCGGTAGGAAGCCTTGGACCTAGGTTTCGTGCTAGTTGGCACTCGTCAGCAAGGCGTATCTGCAACCTTGAAGGAACTCATGTCCCTTCTGAGATTCGAACCCGCGTCACCCAGTGCTGCAGTCAGAGACGTTACCACTGAGCTATTCGGGCTCGCGATTGACCTCCTGTAGGACTGTAGTGGATATTCTGATTTGACACTAGTAACTAGTGTGATGCGTCTAGTCCTCTCTTTGGTGCAGACTGAATTCTATCAGTCAGGTTGTAATGTGACCACCATTCTAGGTAGCTCGCCATCACGATGTACATTGTTTGTGATGATATGAGATGGTTGGAGGCAATCGGTAGGAAGCCTTGGACCTAGGTTTCGTGCTAGTTGGCACTCGTCAGCAAGGCGTATCTGCAACCTTGAAGGAACTCATGTCCCTTCTGAGATTCGAACCCGCGTCACCCAGTGCTGCAGTCAGAGACGTTACCACTGAGCTATTCGGGCTCGCGATTGACCTCCTGTAGGACTGTAGTGGATATTCTGATTTGACACTAGTAACTAGTGTGATGCGTCTAGTCCTCTCTTTGGTGCAGACTGAATTCTATCAGTCAGGTTGTAATGTGACCACCATTCTAGGTAGCTCGCCATCACGATGTACATTGTTTGTGATGATATGAGATGGTTGGAGGCAATCGGTAGGAAGCCTTGGACCTAGGTTTCGTGCTAGTTGGCACTCGTCAGCAAGGCGTATCTGCAACCTTGAAGGAACTCATGTCCCTTCTGAGATTCGAACCCGCGTCACCCAGTGCTGCAGTCAGAGACGTTACCACTGAGCTATTCGGGCTCGCGATTGACCTCCTGTAGGACTGTAGTGGATATTCTGATTTGACACTAGTAACTAGTGTGATGCGTCTAGTCCTCTCTTTGGTGCAGACTGAATTCTATCAGTCAGGTTGTAATGTGACCACCATTCTAGGTAGCTCGCCATCACGATGTACATTGTTTGTGATGATATGAGATGGTTGGAGGCAATCGGTAGGAAGCCTTGGACCTAGGTTTCGTGCTAGTTGGCACTCGTCAGCAAGGCGTATCTGCAACCTTGAAGGAACTCATGTCCCTTCTGAGATTCGAACCCGCGTCACCCAGTGCTGCAGTCAGAGACGTTACCACTGAGCTATTCGGGCTCGCGATTGACCTCCTGTAGGACTGTAGTGGATATTCTGATTTGACACTAGTAACTAGTGTGATGCGTCTAGTCCTCTCTTTGGTGCAGACTGAATTCTATCAGTCAGGTTGTAATGTGACCACCATTCTAGGTAGCTCGCCATCACGATGTACATTGTTTGTGATGATATGAGATGGTTGGAGGCAATCGGTAGGAAGCCTTGGACCTAGGTTTCGTGCTAGTTGGCACTCGTCAGCAAGGCGTATCTGCAACCTTGAAGGAACTCATGTCCCTTCTGAGATTCGAACCCGCGTCACCCAGTGCTGCAGTCAGAGACGTTACCACTGAGCTATTCGGGCTCGCGATTGACCTCCTGTAGGACTGTAGTGGATATTCTGATTTGACACTAGTAACTAGTGTGATGCGTCTAGTCCTCTCTTTGGTGCAGACTGAATTCTATCAGTCAGGTTGTAATGTGACCACCATTCTAGGTAGCTCGCCATCACGATGTACATTGTTTGTGATGATATGAGATGGTTGGAGGCAATCGGTAGGAAGCCTTGGACCTAGGTTTCGTGCTAGTTGGCACTCGTCAGCAAGGCGTATCTGCAACCTTGAAGGAACTCATGTCCCTTCTGAGATTCGAACCCGCGTCACCCAGTGCTGCAGTCAGAGACGTTACCACTGAGCTATTCGGGCTCGCGATTGACCTCCTGTAGGACTGTAGTGGATATTCTGATTTGACACTAGTAACTAGTGTGATGCGTCTAGTCCTCTCTTTGGTGCAGACTGAATTCTATCAGTCAGGTTGTAATGTGACCACCATTCTAGGTAGCTCGCCATCACGATGTACATTGTTTGTGATGATATGAGATGGTTGGAGGCAATCGGTAGGAAGCCTTGGACCTAGGTTTCGTGCTAGTTGGCACTCGTCAGCAAGGCGTATCTGCAACCTTGAAGGAACTCATGTCCCTTCTGAGATTTGAACCCGCGTCACCCAGTGCTGCAGTCGGAGACGTTACCACTGAGCTATTCGGGCTCGCGATTGACCTCCTGTAGGACTGTAGTGGATATTCTGATTTGACACTAGTAACTAGTGTGATGCGTCTAGTCCTCTCTTTGGTGCAGACTGAATTCTATCAGTCAGGTTGTAATGTGACCACCATTCTAGGTAGCTCGCCATCACGGTGTACATTGTTTGTGATGATATGAGATGGTTGGAGGCAATCGGCAGGAAGCCTTGGACCTAGGTTTCGTGCTAGTTGGCACTCGTCAGCAAGGCGTATCTGCAACCTTGAAGGAACTCATGTCCCTTCTGAGATTCGAACCCGCGTCACCCAGTGCTGCAGTCAGAGACGTTACCACTGAGCTATTCGGGCTCGCGATTGACCTCCTGTAGGACTGTAGTGGATATTCTGATTTGACACTAGTAACTAGTGTGATGCGTCTAGTCCTCTCTTTGGTGCAGACTGAATTCTATCAGTCAGGTTGTAATGTGACCACCATTCTAGGTAGCTCGCCATCACGATGTACATTGTTTGTGATGATATGAGATGGTTGGAGGCAATCGGTAGGAAGCCTTGGACCTAGGTTTCGTGCTAGTTGGCACTCGTCAGCAAGGCGTATCTGCAACCTTGAAGGAACTCATGTCCCTTCTGAGATTCGAACCCGCGTCACCCAGTGCTGCAGTCAGAGACGTTACCACTGAGCTATTCGGGCTCGCGATTGACCTCCTGTAGGACTGTAGTGGATATTCTGATTTGACACTAGTAACTAGTGTGATGCGTCTAGTCCTCTCTTTGGTGCAGACTGAATTCTATCAGTCAGGTTGTAATGTGACCACCATTCTAGGTAGCTCGCCATCACGATGTACATTGTTTGTGATGATATGAGATGGTTGGAGGCAATCGGTAGGAAGCCTTGGACCTAGGTTTCGTGCTAGTTGGCACTCGTCAGCAAGGCGTATCTGCAACCTTGAAGGAACTCATGTCCCTTCTGAGATTCGAACCCGCGTCACCCAGTGCTGCAGTCAGAGACGTTACCACTGAGCTATTCGGGCTCGCGATTGACCTCCTGTAGGACTGTAGTGGATATTCTGATTTGACACTAGTAACTAGTGTGATGCGTCTAGTCCTCTCTTTGGTGCAGACTGAATTCTATCAGTCAGGTTGTAATGTGACCACCATTCTAGGTAGCTCGCCATCACGATGTACATTGTTTGTGATGATATGAGATGGTTGGAGGCAATCGGTAGGAAGCCTTGGACCTAGGTTTCGTGCTAGTTGGCACTCGTCAGCAAGGCGTATCTGCAACCTTGAAGGAACTCATGTCCCTTCTGAGATTCGAACCCGCGTCACCCAGTGCTGCAGTCAGAGACGTTACCACTGAGCTATTCGGGCTCGCGATTGACCTCCTGTAGGACTGTAGTGGATATTCTGATTTGACACTAGTAACTAGTGTGATGCGTCTAGTCCTCTCTTTGGTGCAGACTGAATTCTATCAGTCAGGTTGTAATGTGACCACCATTCTAGGTAGCTCGCCATCACGATGTACATTGTTTGTGATGATATGAGATGGTTGGAGGCAATCGGTAGGAAGCCTTGGACCTAGGTTTCGTGCTAGTTGGCACTCGTCAGCAAGGCGTATCTGCAACCTTGAAGGAACTCATGTCCCTTCTGAGATTCGAACCCGCGTCACCCAGTGCTGCAGTCAGAGACGTTACCACTGAGCTATTCGGGCTCGCGATTGACCTCCTGTAGGACTGTAGTGGATATTCTGATTTGACACTAGTAACTAGTGTGATGCGTCTAGTCCTCTCTTTGGTGCAGACTGAATTCTATCAGTCAGGTTGTAATGTGACCACCATTCTAGGTAGCTCGCCATCACGATGTACATTGTTTGTGATGATATGAGATGGTTGGAGGCAATCGGTAGGAAGCCTTGGACCTAGGTTTCGTGCTAGTTGGCACTCGTCAGCAAGGCGTATCTGCAACCTTGAAGGAACTCATGTCCCTTCTGAGATTCGAACCCGCGTCACCCAGTGCTGCAGTCAGAGACGTTACCACTGAGCTATTCGGGCTCGCGATTGACCTCCTGTAGGACTGTAGTGGATATTCTGATTTGACACTAGTAACTAGTGTGATGCGTCTAGTCCTCTCTTTGGTGCAGACTGAATTCTATCAGTCAGGTTGTAATGTGACCACCATTCTAGGTAGCTCGCCATCACGATGTACATTGTTTGTGATGATATGAGATGGTTGGAGGCAATCGGTAGGAAGCCTTGGACCTAGGTTTCGTGCTAGTTGGCACTCGTCAGCAAGGCGTATCTGCAACCTTGAAGGAACTCATGTCCCTTCTGAGATTCGAACCCGCGTCACCCAGTGCTGCAGTCAGAGACGTTACCACTGAGCTATTCGGGCTCGCGATTGACCTCCTGTAGGACTGTAGTGGATATTCTGATTTGACACTAGTAACTAGTGTGATGCGTCTAGTCCTCTCTTTGGTGCAGACTGAATTCTATCAGTCAGGTTGTAATGTGACCACCATTCTAGGTAGCTCGCCATCACGATGTACATTGTTTGTGATGATATGAGATGGTTGGAGGCAATCGGTAGGAAGCCTTGGACCTAGGTTTCGTGCTAGTTGGCACTCGTCAGCAAGGCGTATCTGCAACCTTGAAGGAACTCATGTCCCTTCTGAGATTCGAACCCGCGTCACCCAGTGCTGCAGTCAGAGACGTTACCACTGAGCTATTCGGGCTCGCGATTGACCTCCTGTAGGACTGTAGTGGATATTCTGATTTGACACTAGTAACTAGTGTGATGCGTCTAGTCCTCTCTTTGGTGCAGACTGAATTCTATCAGTCAGGTTGTAATGTGACCACCATTCTAGGTAGCTCGCCATCACGATGTACATTGTTTGTGATGATATGAGATGGTTGGAGGCAATCGGTAGGAAGCCTTGGACCTAGGTTTCGTGCTAGTTGGCACTCGTCAGCAAGGCGTATCTGCAACCTTGAAGGAACTCATGTCCCTTCTGAGATTCGAACCCGCGTCACCCAGTGCTGCAGTCAGAGACGTTACCACTGAGCTATTCGGGCTCGCGATTGACCTCCTGTAGGACTGTAGTGGATATTCTGATTTGACACTAGTAACTAGTGTGATGCGTCTAGTCCTCTCTTTGGTGCAGACTGAATTCTATCAGTCAGGTTGTAATGTGACCACCATTCTAGGTAGCTCGCCATCACGATGTACATTGTTTGTGATGATATGAGATGGTTGGAGGCAATCGGTAGGAAGCCTTGGACCTAGGTTTCGTGCTAGTTGGCACTCGTCAGCAAGGCGTATCTGCAACCTTGAAGGAACTCATGTCCCTTCTGAGATTCGAACCCGCGTCACCCAGTGCTGCAGTCAGAGACGTTACCACTGAGCTATTCGGGCTCGCGATTGACCTCCTGTAGGACTGTAGTGGATATTCTGATTTGACACTAGTAACTAGTGTGATGCGTCTAGTCCTCTCTTTGGTGCAGACTGAATTCTATCAGTCAGGTTGTAATGTGACCACCATTCTAGGTAGCTCGCCATCACGATGTACATTGTTTGTGATGATATGAGATGGTTGGAGGCAATCGGTAGGAAGCCTTGGACCTAGGTTTCGTGCTAGTTGGCACTCGTCAGCAAGGCGTATCTGCAACCTTGAAGGAACTCATGTCCCTTCTGAGATTCGAACCCGCGTCACCCAGTGCTGCAGTCAGAGACGTTACCACTGAGCTATTCGGGCTCGCGATTGACCTCCTGTAGGACTGTAGTGGATATTCTGATTTGACACTAGTAACTAGTGTGATGCGTCTAGTCCTCTCTTTGGTGCAGACTGAATTCTATCAGTCAGGTTGTAATGTGACCACCATTCTAGGTAGCTCGCCATCACGATGTACATTGTTTGTGATGATATGAGATGGTTGGAGGCAATCGGTAGGAAGCCTTTGACCTAGGTTTCGTGCTAGTTGGCACTCGTCAGCAAGGCGTATCTGCAACCTTGAAGGAACTCATGTCCCTTCTGAGATTCGAACCCGCGTCACCCAGTGCTGCAGTCAGAGACGTTACCACTGAGCTATTCGGGCTCGCGATTGACCTCCTGTAGGACTGTAGTGGATATTCTGATTTGACACTAGTAACTAGTGTGATGCGTCTAGTCCTCTCTTTGGTGCAGACTGAATTCTATCAGTCAGGTTGTAATGTGACCACCATTCTAGGTAGCTCGCCATCACGATGTACATTGTTTGTGATGATATGAGATGGTTGGAGGCAATCGGTAGGAAGCCTTGGACCTAGGTTTCGTGCTAGTTGGCACTCGTCAGCAAGGCGTATCTGCAACCTTGAAGGAACTCATGTCCCTTCTGAGATTCGAACCCGCGTCACCCAGTGCTGCAGTCAGAGACGTTACCACTGAGCTATTCGGGCTCGCGATTGACCTCCTGTAGGACTGTAGTGGATATTCTGATTTGACACTAGTAACTAGTGTGATGCGTCTAGTCCTCTCTTTGGTGCAGACTGAATTCTATCAGTCAGGTTGTAATGTGACCACCATTCTAGGTAGCTCGCCATCACGATGTACATTGTTTGTGATGATATGAGATGGTTGGAGGCAATCGGTAGGAAGCCTTGGACCTAGGTTTCGTGCTAGTTGGCACTCGTCAGCAAGGCGTATCTGCAACCTTGAAGGAACTCATGTCCCTTCTGAGATTCGAACCCGCGTCACCCAGTGCTGCAGTCAGAGACGTTACCACTGAGCTATTCGGGCTCGCGATTGACCTCCTGTAGGACTGTAGTGGATATTCTGATTTGACACTAGTAACTAGTGTGATGCGTCTAGTCCTCTCTTTGGTGCAGACTGAATTCTATCAGTCAGGTTGTAATGTGACCACCATTCTAGGTAGCTCGCCATCACGATGTACATTGTTTGTGATGATATGAGATGGTTGGAGGCAATCGGTAGGAAGCCTTGGACCTAGGTTTCGTGCTAGTTGGCACTCGTCAGCAAGGCGTATCTGCAACCTTGAAGGAACTCATGTCCCTTCTGAGATTCGAACCCGCGTCACCCAGTGCTGCAGTCAGAGACGTTACCACTGAGCTATTCGGGCTCGCGATTGACCTCCTGTAGGACTGTAGTGGATATTCTGATTTGACACTAGTAACTAGTGTGATGCGTCTAGTCCTCTCTTTGGTGCAGACTGAATTCTATCAGTCAGGTTGTAATGTGACCACCATTCTAGGTAGCTCGCCATCACGATGTACATTGTTTGTGATGATATGAGATGGTTGGAGGCAATCGGTAGGAAGCCTTGGACCTAGGTTTCGTGCTAGTTGGCACTCGTCAGCAAGGCGTATCTGCAACCTTGAAGGAACTCATGTCCCTTCTGAGATTCGAACCCGCGTCACCCAGTGCTGCAGTCAGAGACGTTACCACTGAGCTATTCGGGCTCGCGATTGACCTCCTGTAGGACTGTAGTGGATATTCTGATTTGACACTAGTAACTAGTGTGATGCGTCTAGTCCTCTCTTTGGTGCAGACTGAATTCTATCAGTCAGGTTGTAATGTGACCACCATTCTAGGTAGCTCGCCATCACGATGTACATTGTTTGTGATGATATGAGATGGTTGGAGGCAATCGGTAGGAAGCCTTGGACCTAGGTTTCGTGCTAGTTGGCACTCGTCAGCAAGGCGTATCTGCAACCTTGAAGGAACTCATGTCCCTTCTGAGATTCGAACCCGCGTCACCCAGTGCTGCAGTCAGAGACGTTACCACTGAGCTATTCGGGCTCGCGATTGACCTCCTGTAGGACTGTAGTGGATATTCTGATTTGACACTAGTAACTAGTGTGATGCGTCTAGTCCTCTCTTTGGTGCAGACTGAATTCTATCAGTCAGGTTGTAATGTGACCACCATTCTAGGTAGCTCGCCATCACGATGTACATTGTTTGTGATGATATGAGATGGTTGGAGGCAATCGGTAGGAAGCCTTGGACCTAGGTTTCGTGCTAGTTGGCACTCGTCAGCAAGGCGTATCTGCAACCTTGAAGGAACTCATGTCCCTTCTGAGATTCGAACCCGCGTCACCCAGTGCTGCAGTCAGAGACGTTACCACTGAGCTATTCGGGCTCGCGATTGACCTCCTGTAGGACTGTAGTGGATATTCTGATTTGACACTAGTAACTAGTGTGATGCGTCTAGTCCTCTCTTTGGTGCAGACTGAATTCTATCAGTCAGGTTGTAATGTGACCACCATTCTAGGTAGCTCGCCATCACGATGTACATTGTTTGTGATGATATGAGATGGTTGGAGGCAATCGGTAGGAAGCCTTGGACCTAGGTTTCGTGCTAGTTGGCACTCGTCAGCAAGGCGTATCTGCAACCTTGAAGGAACTCATGTCCCTTCTGAGATTCGAACCCGCGTCACCCAGTGCTGCAGTCAGAGACGTTACCACTGAGCTATTCGGGCTCGCGATTGACCTCCTGTAGGACTGTAGTGGATATTCTGATTTGACACTAGTAACTAGTGTGATGCGTCTAGTCCTCTCTTTGGTGCAGACTGAATTCTATCAGTCAGGTTGTAATGTGACCACCATTCTAGGTAGCTCGCCATCACGATGTACATTGTTTGTGATGATATGAGATGGTTGGAGGCAATCGGTAGGAAGCCTTGGACCTAGGTTTCGTGCTAGTTGGCACTCGTCAGCAAGGCGTATCTGCAACCTTGAAGGAACTCATGTCCCTTCTGAGATTCGAACCCGCGTCACCCAGTGCTGCAGTCAGAGACGTTACCACTGAGCTATTCGGGCTCGCGATTGACCTCCTGTAGGACTGTAGTGGATATTCTGATTTGACACTAGTAACTAGTGTGATGCGTCTAGTCCTCTCTTTGGTGCAGACTGAATTCTATCAGTCAGGTTGTAATGTGACCACCATTCTAGGTAGCTCGCCATCACGATGTACATTGTTTGTGATGATATGAGATGGTTGGAGGCAATCGGTAGGAAGCCTTGGACCTAGGTTTCGTGCTAGTTGGCACTCGTCAGCAAGGCGTATCTGCAACCTTGAAGGAACTCATGTCCCTTCTGAGATTCGAACCCGCGTCACCCAGTGCTGCAGTCAGAGACGTTACCACTGAGCTATTCGGGCTCGCGATTGACCTCCTGTAGGACTGTAGTGGATATTCTGATTTGACACTAGTAACTAGTGTGATGCGTCTAGTCCTCTCTTTGGTGCAGACTGAATTCTATCAGTCAGGTTGTAATGTGACCACCATTCTAGGTAGCTCGCCATCACGATGTACATTGTTTGTGATGATATGAGATGGTTGGAGGCAATCGGTAGGAAGCCTTGGACCTAGGTTTCGTGCTAGTTGGCACTCGTCAGCAAGGCGTATCTGCAACCTTGAAGGAACTCATGTCCCTTCTGAGATTCGAACCCGCGTCACCCAGTGCTGCAGTCAGAGACGTTACCACTGAGCTATTCGGGCTCGCGATTGACCTCCTGTAGGACTGTAGTGGATATTCTGATTTGACACTAGTAACTAGTGTGATGCGTCTAGTCCTCTCTTTGGTGCAGACTGAATTCTATCAGTCAGGTTGTAATGTGACCACCATTCTAGGTAGCTCGCCATCACGATGTACATTGTTTGTGATGATATGAGATGGTTGGAGGCAATCGGTAGGAAGCCTTGGACCTAGGTTTCGTGCTAGTTGGCACTCGTCAGCAAGGCGTATCTGCAACCTTGAAGGAACTCATGTCCCTTCTGAGATTCGAACCCGCGTCACCCAGTGCTGCAGTCAGAGACGTTACCACTGAGCTATTCGGGCTCGCGATTGACCTCCTGTAGGACTGTAGTGGATATTCTGATTTGACACTAGTAACTAGTGTGATGCGTCTAGTCCTCTCTTTGGTGCAGACTGAATTCTATCAGTCAGGTTGTAATGTGACCACCATTCTAGGTAGCTCGCCATCACGATGTACATTGTTTGTGATGATATGAGATGGTTGGAGGCAATCGGTAGGAAGCCTTGGACCTAGGTTTCGTGCTAGTTGGCCCTCGTCAGCAAGGCGTATCTGCAACCTTGAAGGAACTCATGTCCCTTCTGAGATTCGAACCCGCGTCACCCAGTGCTGCAGTCAGAGACGTTACCACTGAGCTATTCGGGCTCGCGATTGACCTCCTGTAGGACTGTAGTGGATATTCTGATTTGACACTAGTAACTAGTGTGATGCGTCTAGTCCTCTCTTTGGTGCAGACTGAATTCTATCAGTCAGGTTGTAATGTGACCACCATTCTAGGTAGCTCGCCATCACGATGTACATTGTTTGTGATGATATGAGATGGTTGGAGGCAATCGGTAGGAAGCCTTGGACCTAGGTTTCGTGCTAGTTGGCACTCGTCAGCAAGGCGTATCTGCAACCTTGAAGGAACTCATGTCCCTTCTGAGATTCGAACCCGCGTCACCCAGTGCTGCAGTCAGAGACGTTACCACTGAGCTATTCGGGCTCGCGATTGACCTCCTGTAGGACTGTAGTGGATATTCTGATTTGACACTAGTAACTAGTGTGATGCGTCTAGTCCTCTCTTTGGTGCAGACTGAATTCTATCAGTCAGGTTGTAATGTGACCACCATTCTAGGTAGCTCGCCATCACGATGTACATTGTTTGTGATGATATGAGATGGTTGGAGGCAATCGGTAGGAAGCCTTGGACCTAGGTTTCGTGCTAGTTGGCACTCGTCAGCAAGGCGTATCTGCAACCTTGAAGGAACTCATGTCCCTTCTGAGATTCGAACCCGCGTCACCCAGTGCTGCAGTCAGAGACGTTACCACTGAGCTATTCGGGCTCGCGATTGACCTCCTGTAGGACTGTAGTGGATATTCTGATTTGACACTAGTAACTAGTGTGATGCGTCTAGTCCTCTCTTTGGTGCAGACTGAATTCTATCAGTCAGGTTGTATTATCATATCATCACAAACAATGTGCATCGTGATGGCGAGCTACCTAGAATGGTGGTCACATTACAACCTGACTGATAGAATTCAGTCTGCACCAAAGAGAGGACTAGACGCATCACACTATTTACTTGTGTCAAATCAGAATATCCACTACAGTCCTACAGGAGGTCAATCGCGAGCCCGAATAGCTCAGTGGTAACGTCTCTGACTGCAGCACTGGGTGACGCGGGTTCGAATCTCAGAAGGGACATGAGTTCCTTCAATGTTGGAGATACGCCTTGCTGACGAGTGCCAACTAGCACGAAACCTATGTCCAAGGCCCCTTGCCCATTGCCTCCAACCATCTCATATCATCACAAACAGAGTACCATTATTCTTCAAGATACCAACGAAAATTTGATATCATGCGTTATACTTATAGAAACAAGTAGAAACTTACATCGGCAAGCTGTCCAGTGTGAAAACCACCAACCTGTTAAATGTTGAAGGAAGTAAAATAGGAAAGCACATGTGCATGCAGATGATATAAATCGAAGTGTCAAAAAATGTAAACGGGAGGTGATAGAAGCAATTCAGGATGTAGCTCAAGATTAAAGTGCTTTTCTCCTATTTGATTGTAGCCAACGTCAGTGCTAAAAGTGGTTAATTCTAAAGAATTTGTCTCCTATTTAACAGCCCACCACTTATGTCAAGGCTGACGTTGAAATATGTTTCCAAATGCTGAGCAAAATGACAATCAGCATTAAACGGACATTTGATATGTGGTCGAAGCTCTAAAAACAGAAGGCATGATATACAGCTTACTTAACAGACTTTCTAGGCAGATAAGTGTATAAACGCGGTGCCGATATGTAACTCAATATTCACATAAAATCGAAAGCTGATTAAATGAAATACGATTGTTTCAGAAATGAAATATTTGAAGTTCAATACACCACGTATGTGAATAAGAAATTCGTAAAAATGATTTCTATTTTGATGAACACAGTTTATCTTTAATGGAATAATTGAAAGGTTTATTAGGTGAATATGGTTCCCACAGGAAGAAACATTTCGTAAATGAATGTTTACTGAAAAGTGGTTCACTTCGACATCCATCAAGAGGAATTGTTCCTACTGCCGTACCATACGCATAATTTCCCTAAGCAGTTTCGATGCGTGGACACATTGACATATATAAGGACAAGAAGAAGTAACTCTTTGTACGGAGATAACATCCACACATTACATAGGAATTTCCGTCACTTTTGTGCAGTACTCTGTAGAAGACGTTTAGTGCAGTATAAAAATATCACAGAGCGAGAGAGAGAGCATTTATCAGTGACAATCAATGCAAATAATTCTGTTTAATGAATATCAAAATCAGTAAACATGGCTTACAGAAAAGCCGAAAGATGAATCCTGATTCGCATTGTGGTAGATACATGATATCTGAAAAAAAACATTATGGAGGTGTTACTCCTTATGCATGATACAATGAAATGTGATCAAATAAAGTGAATATATAAGGTTCAGTTTACTGTACACTTTGTGCTCATGAGAAAATTCCTACATTTCATAAAAGATCAACCCATTCATTATCAGAATGAAGAGCTACTCACACAACAGTATTGATGAAATGATAGTCAACCATATTCTGCTACTCATCTCTCTTAAAAACTGTATGACAAATGGGCGATTGGTAATATATAGTGCCTAATGTCTTGCATTACTGTTTCATTGGTTTATTTTGTGTAAAACATACACAGGCGAAGTAGAACATCTGCACACGACGGTTAGACAAAATGTCACACGCACATTCATTTCTATTAATGGAGATTTTCTAATATTAGTATATTTTGATTCTAATTTCATTTTATTACTTTTAGAAACTAATAAATCTTAGTTAAAGATTTACACTTTTCTCTTTTTTTTCAAATTTATTTTTACAATCGCAGAAACCGACAGATACATTTATGCTTTCCAACTGTAAGCATAAAAATGGACTGCTCCACTGTCATAAAAATAATCATTCTAACACAATCCACAGATAATAAATCCCATGAATTTCATCCTTATTGAGACACAATAGGATTTGATTTTTCACTGATTGTTGAAGTACTAACCGACATTCACTTCACCTGAAAATTACGAGTTATTTAGATTTCTATTTCTAGCTGAGCTTTTCCTCTCACTGATTTCTACAAACTGTTTCCTTTTTAAAAACAGGACTTGACAGTAGAAACTATAATGTAGAGAGCAGTTTTGAAATAATGAATATATTTATTTCAGGTGAATTGTTCTAATGTGAGTGCGTTTTGTTATCAGCATTGCGTTTATTGCCTTGAATTTTATAAGAAGCCAATGCAGATGTTTGAGGTTGTTTCTCATCCTGTGTGCCATTAGTTATAGCAGAGTTGAAACACTAAGTAGTGTTTTATTTCGATGGAGAAAGAAAGACCAGATTTGCAGTATAAAATGATATCATTCTATTTCACACGTTCTCATCAGCTGCAAACTACCTGAAACTACAATGGTTATAAATAATAACATTTTACACTTCAATGTTTGAAATGAACGCATCCGGAATATAAGTATTACAATTTTAAGTTACCATCAATTTATATACTATCAAACCATGAAAAAAGGAGGATTAGGAGAAGACAGAAAAATCTAATAAACAATGTTACCTTGTACATCAACATGGCAACTCAAGAAGGTTAAAGTTCATCGAATTCAAAACTTGCTTAGTGATCTGACCTCACTAATGTGTATGACTAATCACTATAATGAAAGTAATACGGTTACCAAGGGAGTGAGAGATTGACTACACTCTCTTTCTGTGTGTGTAATTTTGGTCTGAGACTTTTGATTGCAATCGCTTCAGAATATCGTAGTAGATTCTCTGTCCTTTGTGTGTTTAATATTTTGAAGGATTCTGAAACCTTGACAAAATGACCCGTATCTACAAGGTGTCTGGTAACTGAACTTTGTAAATATCTGCTTTCCTTATAGCATACGTTTCTTGGAATATGCTATGAAAAATGGATAGAAACCCTCCTTTCTCTCCTTCCAATGTACTTACTGCCGCAGGTGCACGTAGATGTATAATTGCAGTTGGAGCTAACATCAGCAGAGTACTTATCCAGTTTCGACTGGCTTATAGAGCATGTAGTGATGTATAGTGTCACCAGCTTGGCTGCAGGGAAGCATAGCTTTATTGCTCCTTTCATCCTCTTTTCAATCTTTTGTGAAACTGCTTCTCTTTGGTATAGGAGGCAAATGAACTGTTGAATACTTCTTCTTTCTTTGCTGAGCTTTAGGATAAATCCTTTTGGATATCCGTTTTCCTTAAAGGATTTTTCAACAAAGCTTAATTCTTCTTCCAACTTTTTAGGCGAACATAACTTCTGGTCCTATCGTACAGTGCCCTTAATAATCCCCGCTTATAGCTTATAGGGTAGAAGCTGTTGTAGTGAAGGTACTGTCCAGTCCAGGTTTCTTTTCTGTAAATGGACATTTCGCCATTCCATTGTTTCTTCTTTTTACAATTAGGTCCAGGAAGTTGAACTTGTCGTTGTGTTCATGTTCCATGGTGAATTTAAATTTTAGGTGGATCTCGTTAAGGCGGGCAAATAATACGGATGCCTGACTCATGTCGATGTATCGTTGATAGTATGTTGTTTTATTGATAGCGTCACTCAGTCGCGTCTGTTGTTGACAGCTTGTTTTGTAATTTACGAATTGTCAGCAAGCATTTGACCACAGATGTGTAGTTCCTTAATTTCGTCATCAGAGTTGTCTTTGAAGAGAAGCAATGCGTGTAGCTAAGTATTTAAATTTCAAATTATTCTAATGAATCACCAGTGAGTTTGTTAGGCGGTGTGTATGTATACAGAATTCGGCCACTGAAGTAGATTGTATTACCATATTAGATCCGTTTATTTCAAATATCACACAGTGATGCGCTATTAACAATTGGATGACATTACGAGGATAATCATAATCATGTCAATTTAGTCAAATGGCTTTACAGTTTGCCTTACAAACATTTTTATCTCTTTATCCCTCTACCTCTTCCTCTTGTTAGACACTTGCAGGAGCACTGACAAATCACAAACCAAATAAGCATGAAACATTGCTCGATCCTTGTCGAAATATACTTTGTAGGACGGATAATCAAACGCTCTGACAATGCAGCTGCAAATGTCTTTCTGATGCGATGAATAAGTTGGACAAAGTTCTCATATTAGTAACAAGTCGATTCCAGCCAGTACTTTTGAGACAGTGTGGAATGTGATTCATTTCATAATAATAATAATAATAATTTGCTTTATTCCAAAACAGTACTTGTGATACAGAATGGAATTCTCAGCATTTTACTACAGTATTGCATCCAGTTAGTACATTATCAATAAATAGAATTCTACATAGATTAAGGAAATCTCAGTTCATTATGACAACAACATATTGGCATGTCGGTAGCAAAGCCAAAGTTAAACAAAGTTTGAAGGTGTTAGAAAAGTAGGTGCTTTCATATTTACTGGCGTAAGCGGAAGAAAGAAACAAAGCAGCACACAACGGAAAAAAAAAAAGAGAGAGAGAAAAGGAAAAGAAAGAAAGAAAATGTTTTACCTATAAATGATATGAGTTGGAAAGACGAGGTCCAGTTGTTCTACTGACTATTTAATGAATTATAGGTGTCACGCCTAATGCTTTCTTTATCGCACAGAACACGAGCTAAGTAGGGTATGGTTGAGTTTTTGTACTTGCTGGTGCGAGCATATAGTTTTCTATATAGGCTTCTGGTTTTGCCTGATGAGATGCAAGGGGAGAGTTGTGAGTGAAGAGGGTGGTGTGAGTTAGATAAAATGGATTTGGCCCATTTTTCACATGAGTCCATGTGCCTGTCAACCAGAATATTAACAAGCTGGTTAAGTGGCACGTTGCTTACCCTGCTGACAACCTTTACATCCTGCGTAATATGTTATTGTCTTTCTTCTGTAGCCTGGGAAAAACTAAGGGGGAACAATAGAGAATAATAGGCAGAATGCGAGAGTTAACGAATTGTAGGAGTAAGGGTTGGGTTATACCAGAATGTCTTAACTTCTTGATGTAGAAGGTAAGACGGAATATTTTCTTAGAAATCGCCAAGATATGAGACGACCAGGAAAGATCAGCAGATAAATCAATCATTCGATACGCTCCGTAACCGTCTCTCTAAACATATATTTTATTTAAATATTCGGATTTATAATATTAGAACAAGACATAGAAGCGAACAATATTGTTTTCAATTAGATCTTCTTCAGGCTTTACTCTAATTTACATAGACTTATATATAAAATTTTAACCAATGACGGTGATTTTAGGAATCAAATAATAATAATAATGTGGTAAATGTTTTGAACGAAATTAATAACGATGATTATAATGACAACAAAAAATATTGATAATAAGGTTTATGCAGGTGATAAGAATAACAAAGATAGTATATGTATATAAGTGTATATGTAGACAATTCAATAAATAAATAAATTCGGTCAAATCCAGCCGACCAATTTTGATTGCTCAAGTGAAAGATAAGCTACCTAGCTGTGCCACTTCGATGTGTATCTATAAATTCAGTTGCTCCTGTGGAGAAAGCTATATAGGGCAAACAACTAGACAGCTTAACAAACGCATTAATGAGCATCTTCCTTCATGGTTCGGAAAAGGTCAAATAAAATCCATACGAAGTTCTATTTTGGCTCATTTGATTGATAGCGGTCACCAAGTGGACAAAAATAGTGCTTTCAAAGTTATCTATCGTATTCCATCGAGTCTTTCGAATGGAATCAGAACCCGTCTTTTACACCTAGCCGAAGCTATGGGAATTCGAGAGAACAATCCTAGTCTTTGCATACAAAAGAAGTTTGTTCTACCTTTGTCTCTCCCTTGGCCTAGGTGAATTCTATTCAAAACCCTCCCACCCTTTCTTATTTTCCATCTCCTTCGTACTTTTATAATATTTATTTAAACTCTGATTATCGTTCCACTTCACCTTTTAAGATTTGACCTAATTTATTTATTTATTGAATTGTCTACATATACACTTATATACATATACTATCTTTGTTATTCTTATCACCTGCATAAACCTTATTATCAATATTTTTTGTTGTCATTATAATCATCGTTATTAATTTCGTTCAAATCATTTACCACATTATTATTATTTTAATTATTTATTATTATTTGATTCCCAAAATCACCGTCATTGGTTAAAATTTTATATATAAATCTATGTAAATTAGAGTAAAGCCTGAAGAAGATCTAATTGAAAACAATATTGTTCGCTTATATGTCTTGTTCTAATATATTTTATTGCAGCAGCTCCACATATGTTAAATCAGTTTAAGGTTAATTGACACACAAAAGTGAATTTATTTTAGTGGAATGTTGATTGGCACATCAACAGCAAAATCTAATAAATGTGCATAGGAGCGTAACTTGCACTTAAGCGCATTTGTCTTCAATACAAATTGTAACTGAATGCACAAGTTTCAATCTCATAATGAATTCTGTGTGTGTTTGGATTGCTACTTAATGACTCGATAAACACTTGTGAAGAAATTCCTATATATACTATTTTACGACTGAGGTACAGGATTGTATAGTGGTATTGTTACACTCAGGACTGATCTCAGGTTAACTCACTGCTCATTCAGTTGTCCCAAACCACAAAGCCTCAACTTGCGAATACCTAAGGATTGTGCATTCACTAGGAATATTTGCGAAACTGTTTGCTGTCCCATCCGAATCTCCGAATATTTAGGTGTGTAATTCAGCATTTTCTTATTCGAATCAATGAAATATCTACTTGGTACTATGCAAAGCATTCATTCCTACACAAACACTACTTCAAAGAGAACTGCTTGCATTTCTTCATCAGGTTTTGGGATTGTTAACCCTTTGTAAGTTACGAATTAATGCAGTGCCTCTCTGTGATAATACGCAGAAATGTTTAAACAGTTGGAATTTCTGCTTTCTGTATCGACAAACTACAAACTACCAGGTTGAATGCAAAGTGTTTCCATTCCATTTTGAAGAGTGGATTATTCTCATTCATCTGAATAAACGCAGAATCAAAATTCATATTAGCATCCGTATAAATGATGCACCTGCGTCTATCACTAAATCTGATTCCTACAGAGTGGCAGCTTAACAGATTCAAATCCAACCCATTTGTATTCGTCAGATTTATGACTGCCGGAAGGAATGCCTTCTTTTGTTTGTCCTCCGAGTCCTACCAATAACTTGGCGTGACTCTTCGCCTCTGTTGCTCACACACCCTAGTTGCAGATAGCAAAACGCAGAACAGCGTTCTCATTTCGCATTCTAATAAAATGTTTACACTCAGTAGAGGTCACTGAAAAAAGTGATCTGTGTACTTAAAACACTATGATGCGCAATGTTCAACAGGAAACAAGGTTTTGTGTTGTCCGTGTTTCAGTGTGTGCTTCTTGCAAATTTGTTGGAATTTAAGTCTCTTGTCGTTAATATTGCTCCTGAGATACTGTGTCACTATAACGTTACCAAGCTGAGTAACTTCATGAGTTTGTCCTTTTCATGACTACGAAGTTTCGTTCAGCACAACCCAGTTTTATGAAAAACGCATTTATTTGAAAGATCCTCTAGCTACAAGAAGATTTTGATGAATAAGGCTGAATCAACAACTCTTCATAAATAGTCTAGCGGGAAATTCGAGATTTGAATATCTCGTCACTCGAGATGCTGAAAATAGGAGGCATTAATTGAGTCATGCATCTCAATTTCAAAATATTTAAGCCACTTCTCTCACAACTAAATGTCAGTCAACAAATCGAAAGGCAACATTTGGAAATTCGTTTGATATTACTTCGACGATATATTGTTATGTCGACTATGTGATATTCCAGTTCAGAGGCTTAGGCATGCATATCAGCACTACACTATCACTGTCAATACTTAGTACAAATGGAAGTTTCCATCATCCTGTAATTTGACACTCAAGATTTTAAATAATTTTCATTACTTTACAAACACAGTTATGTGAAAATTATGTTTTCGATGAACAACTCCCGATATAATTATCCTGTGTGATTCAGTGTTTCATATTTCTCACATTTTATCACTCTATGTGTTCAATTCTTTTCCAAATGATCCACTTGTTTGCTTCAATACGTATTCATGTTCCCTCTAGAAGAACGTTTCTTAAATTAGGCTTTCTAACTTCGCGAGAAAATGGTTCATTCTGCCACAGCAATAAGTGCTTTTAATTGAAAGAATTACCAAGGTGAGTCTACAACCACACAAACCTCTGATGCAAAACAAGGGTAATAGTTAAGCAGATTAAAATGCCTTCTTTAGAACGTATTCATCAGATTCCATCCATCAAATTTCTTTGTCATGAATCTACAGCTACAGTGAGTAATGAATAGTGTTGTAACACGCATAAGTAGATTCGTGCATGCATATTTCCTATTAAGTTGTCAGAACTATTTGGAATAACGTGTTTCATGAAACTTTAGTTTACTAACAGGTGTCTGTAAATGGAGACATACTATCAAACTCTGTGATTGTTTCCATATTCATCGGTCAATAAATACTATTCTCTTTCCAAAGCGTCTCATTCACATTTTTCTCATGTCTAAATTAATTTCTATTGCACAAAACGCATCACTGAATTACGTTCGTTGTGTTTATTGCTTCAGGGTAGATGTCATGTGTTCGCATCACATCATTTCGCTTTTGGAATAAAATAGTTGACTGTTGTGTTATTATCTGCCAACCAAAAGGGTGAAACTGAACACCACGCAAATTCAATTGAATCTTCACATCATTCAACACGTAAGGCTTCGTATTTTTAGACGAAAAGCACGAGATTTCATCCATTGTGACCGCTTATCTAAGCACACAATCTTCACAGCGTGGATACAAATAGCTGCTGACAAAATGTAATCAATATTATTTCGGGTAGTACAATGTTCATCTAGCCTGTTCGTCTGCATTCGCATGAATATGTGGAGGTAGTGAGAAGTCAGTGGAAATCGTAATTATTATTTTTGTGTTATGGCAGTCAACAAGTTGTGAAAAGTTCAATTAAAACATGAAATTATTTAGGATTCCTCCATTGTGACCTATAAGCAAAAGAATAATAAATAGCGATTTTATACACATTAAAGTAATTTCAGCTTTAAAACCGTGTGAAATCAGAATATCATAGAGCTCTGTAAACAATTATTTCGTTGAATTTGCACAAAACTGACGTATTTATGAGTTAAATAGGGCAGCACCTGACACCCATTCTTATTTATTTATGTGATATTCGTTATTTTAATTATAGTCCCACTTTCAACGTGATAATAATGCACTCTGAAACAAAATTAGTTTAGAAGATTTTTAACACATTTGAAAAGCACTTTAGAATCCTTGAAGACCGTTTGAATATTTCTGACTTCAAAAAGCTTCATCGTGCAAAATGTTCGCATCCTAGTGACGAATGTTGAAATACACCTGTATATGCACCAGGTAATTAAAATAAAAAAGCAGACATAATCACTTTGTACACTGTTAACTGAAATAGGAGAACACAATTTCTAATGAAACCTTTCCGTTTTATCTTTATTTGTCTCAGACGTTGAAATATTCCAAGGATACTTAACCCAGGGTGCAAATCCTTCATGTGATAGCCAAATCTCCGAGGTCAAATATTTCGTTAAGACAGTATCTATG